>JAHRHZ010000033.1:4993343-5020944 GCA_024137785.1 Ginglymostoma cirratum
GCTTGACCTGCTGTGTTCATCCAGCCCCATGCTTGTTATCTCGGATTCTCCAACATCTGCAGTACCTTTTATCTTTGTTCTGACTACTGTTTGGTGGGGCTGCCCTTTCTGTCTACAGCCCACAATTTTCATGTAGACGTAGAAAGTAGGAGGAGGAGTAGCCCTTTGAGTATGCTGCACTATTGAATGTGATCATGGCTGATCATCCAACTCAGTATCCTGTTCCCACTTTTCCCCCAAACCTTACGATCCCTTTACCCCCAAAAACTATATCTGACCTCTTATTGAAAACGTTCAATGTTTTGGCCTCAAATCCTTTTTGTGACAGAGAATTCCAGAGGCTCACCACTTCTTGGATGAAAAAATTTCTCCTCATCTCAGTCTTAAATGGGCCTACCCTATCCTTAAAATGTGACCCTGGTTCTGGGCTCCCCGATCATTGGCAACATCCTTCCTGTGTTTACCTTGTAGAATTTTATGTTTCTATGAGATTCCCCCTCAATCTTCCAGAGCTCCAGTGAATAAAGCCCTAACTGATCCAGTCTCTCTTCATACATCAGCCCCAGGAATCAGTCTGGTAAATCTTTGTTGCACTTCCTCCATTGCCAGAATATCTTGCCTCAAAGTGTGACCAGAACTGCACATAGTACCGCAGGTGAGGAAAATTCTTGGCTGATCTCCTATATCCCCCCCTTTTATATAAGCTGTAATGTATGAATTCCACATAGGTCTCTTTATACTGTAACCTTCAGTGGTCCACTGACTTAAACACCTGGGGACTGGCAAAGAGAGGGGCAGTGCCTTCTTTGTAGTAAATAAAGAACAAAGAAAATTACAGCACAGGAACAGGCCCTTCGGCCCTCCAAGCCTGCGCCGATCCAGATCCTCTATCTAAACCTGTTGCCTATTTTCCAAGGATCTGTATCCCTCTGCTCCCTGCCCATTCATGTATCTGTCTAGATACAACTTAAATGACACTATAGTGCCCGCCTCTACCACCTCCACTGGCAACGCGTTCCAGGCACCCACCACCCTCTGCGTAAAGAACTTTCCACGCATATCTTCCTTAAACTTTTCCCCCCTCACCTTGAAATCGTGACCCCTAGTAATTGAGTCCCCCACTCTGGGGAAAAAACTTCTTGCTATCCACCCTGTCTATACTACTCATGGTTTTGTAGACCTCAATGAGGTCTCCCCTCAACCTCCATCTTTCTAATGTAAATAATCCTAATCTACTCAACCTCTCTTCATAGCTAGCGCCCTCCATACCAGACAACATCCTGGTGAACCTCCTCTGCACCCTCTCCAAAGCATCCACATCCTTTTGGCAATGTGGCGACCAGAACTATATGCAGTATTCCAAATGTGGTCGAACCAAAGTCCTATACAACTGTAACATGACCTGCCAACTCTTGTACTCAATACCCCGTCCAATGAATGAAAGCATGCCGTATGCCTCCTTGACCACTCTATCGACCTCCGTTGCCATCTTCAGGGTACAATGGACCTGAACACCCAGATCTCTCTCTGTATCCATTTTCCCCAGGGCTTTTCCATTTACCATCTCGTTCGCTGTTGAATTGGATCTTCCAAAATGCATCACCTCACATTTGCCTGGATTGAACGCCATCTGCCATTTCTCCACCCAACTCTCCAATCTATCTATATTCTGCTGCATTCTCCGACAGTCCCCTTCACTATCTGCTACTCCACCAATCTTAGTGTCATCTGCAAACTTGCTAATCAGACCATCTGTACCTTCCTCCAGATTATTTATGCATATCACAAACAACAGTGGTCCCAATACGGATCCCTATGGAACACCACTGGTCACAGTTCTGCATTTTGAGAAACTCCCTTCCTCTACAACTCTCTGTCTCCTGTTACCCAGCCAGTTCTGTATCCGTCTAGCTAGTATACCCCGGACCCCATGCGACTTCACTTTCTCCATCAGCCTACTGTGGGGAGCCTTATCAAATGCCTTACTGAAGTCCATGTATATGAAATCCACAGCCCTTCCCTCATCTATCAACTTTGTCACTTCCTCAAAGAATTCTATCAAGTTGGTAGGACATGACCTTCCCTGCACAAAACCATGCTGCCTATCACTAATAAGCCCATTTTCTTCCAAATGTAAATAGATCCTATCCCTCAGTATCTTCTCCAGCGGCTTTCCCCACCACTGACGTCAGGCTCACCGGTCTATAATTACCTGGATTATCCTTGCTACAACATTAGCAATTCTCCAATCCTCCGGGACCTCACCCGTGCTCAAGGATGCTGCCAAGATATCTGTTAAGGCCCCAGCTATTTCTTCTCTCGCTTCCTTCAGTAACCTGGGATAGATCCCATCCGGACCTGGGGACTTGTCCACTCTAATGCCTTTTAGAATACCCAACACTACCCCCCCGCCCCCCAATGTCGACTTGACCTAGAGTAGTCAAACATCTATCCCTAACATCCAACATCAGTCATGTCCCTCAAATAATGACGCAAAGTACTCATTAAGAATCTCACTCATTTTCTCTGACTCCTCGCATAACTTCCCTCCTTTGTCCGAGAGTGGGCCAACTCTTTCTCTAGTTACCCTCTTGCTCCTTATGTATGAATAAAAGGCTTTGGGATTTTCCTTAACCCTGTTTGCTAAAGATATTTCATGATCCCTTTCAGCCCTCTTAATTCCTCGTTTCAGATTGGTCCTCCTTTCCCGATATTCTTCCAAAGCTTTGTCTGATTTCAGTCGCCTAGACCTTATGTATGCTTCCTTTTTCCTCTTTGCTATTCTCACAATTTCACCTGTCATCCATGGTTCCCTAATCTTGCCCTTTCTATCCCTCATTTTCACAGGGACATGTCTGTCCTGAACTCTAATTAACCTCTCTTTAAAAGCCTCCCACATATCATATGTGGATTTACCCTGAAACAGCTGCTCCCAATCCACATGCCCCAGCTCCTGCCGAATTTTGCTATAGTTGGCCTTCCCCCAATTCAGCACTGTTCCTTTAGGACCACTCTCGTCTTTGTCCATCAGTATTCTAAAACTTACGGAATTGTGATCACTATTCCCAAAGTAATCCCCAACTGCAACTTCAACCTCCTGGCTGGGCTCATTCCCCAACACCAGGTCCAGTATGGCCCCTTCCCGAGTTGGACTATTTACATAATGCTCTAGAAAACCCTCCTGCATGTTCCTTACAAATTCTGCTCCATCGAAACCCCTAACACTAAGTGAATCCCAGTCAATGTTGGGAAAATTAAAATCTCCCATCACCACCACCCTGTTGCTCCTACAAATTTCCATAATCTGTCTACATATTTGTACCTCTATCTCACGCTCGCTGTTGGGAGGCCTGTAATACAGCCCCAAATGAGTTACTGCACCCTTCCTATTTGAGCTCTGCCCATATTGCCTCACTGCTCGAGTCCTCCATACTGCCCTCCTTCAGCACAGCTGTGATATCCTCTTTGACCAGTAATGCAACTCCTCCACCCCTTTTACCTCCCTCTCTATCCCTCTCTATGCCTGAAGCTTCTGTATCCTGGGATATTTAGTTGCCAATCTTGCCCTTCCCTCAACCAAGTCTCAGTAATAGCAATAACATCATACTCCCAGGTGCTAATCCAAGCCCTAAGTTCATCTGCCTTACCTACTACACTTCTCACATTAAAACAAATGCACCTCAGACCACCTGTCCCTTTGCGTTCATCATCTGCTCTCTGCCTCCTCTTCCCCTCAGTCACACTGACTTCATTATCTAGTTCCTTGCAGGCTTTAGTTACTACCTCCTTACTGTCCACTAACCTCCTCATTTGGTTCCCACCCCCCTGCCACATTAGTTTAAACCCTTCCCAACAGCGTTAGCAAAAGCACCCCCTAGGACATTGGTTCCAGTCCTGCCCAGGTGTAGACCGTCCGATTTGTAATAGTCCCACCTCCCCCAGAACTGGTCCCAATGTCCCAAAAATCTGAACCCCTCCCTCCTGCACCATCTCTCAAGCCACTCATTTATCCTGCCTATTCTTTCAGTTCTACTCTGACTAGCACGTGGCACTGGTAGCAGTCCTGAGATTACTACCTCTGAGGTCCTACTTTTTAACTTGGCTCCTAACTCCCTAAATTCTGCTTGTAGGACCTCATCCATTTTTTACCTATATCGTTGGTGCCTATATGCACCATGACAGCTGGCTGTTCACCCTCCTGCTTCGGAATGTCCTGCAGTCGATCTGAGACATCCCTGACCCGTGCACCTGGGAGGCAACATACCATTCGGGAGTCTCGTTTTCAGCCACAGAACCGCCTATCTACTCCCCTTCGAATCGAATCCCCTATGACTATAGCCCTTCCACTCTTTTTCTCGCCTTTCTGTACAGCAGAGCCAGCCACGGTGTCTGTAAATGGCCTGTATTTTCTTTCTCGGCGTGCATCGTTAAGGTGGGTGGGAGGAGCTATGCTCAGGTGTACAATGCATCTTCCAAATAAAGCAAAGCTCCAGGGCTGAGGGGCTCAGGTGGTTTAAGAGCATATGTTCAGGTTTGCTGGAATTGAGCTACTCTCTGGCTGTGAAATTACTGCCTTATGGATTGGGTGTGGGTCTCTATCCATCCTTCCTGTTAGCTGATTCGGGTCCATTAAGCTTACCTGTTTCTTGCATTTTTACTGGTTTGCAATTTTCCCCAAGAACCAGTTAATGTAACCCACAGATTTTTCTTTTTACTTTTATTGTAATTTGATCAGAGATCAAGCTGTTGACTAAATTCTTTCTGCACTACCTAGGAGAATGGAGCAAGTAACATCCTTCGAGACATTGCCAGAGCCAGGGAGAATATCCAGAAGTCACTGGCAGGAGTGAGTACCCGCTCCTCGTAGCTGGCCGCAGACTTGAGATGCCCATTTAGTTGTATATAAAGAATTTCCCAAAAATGACAATAAATTGTTTTTGCTATCAGAAAGCTAGGCAATGGTTTAAATTGTTTTTGCACCCATTTTATTTTAAATTGTCTGCACAAGTTGGTAGTTTTTTTCAAATCATGACTTAGAATAGTATTGAGTATTTTAACAAAAAGTAACTTTCTTAAATGTGAGATGTGGTAATAAAGCAGTATCATTTAACTAAATGGCTAATTACCAAAACTAACCCCCAATTAAGACTAAATGAAACTGTCGGATTGACTGAAGTAATTATAAACAACGTCATATTAATCTTCACACAATTCATTAAATTTCTGGTATAAGAAATGGCAGAGATAGGCCATTCGTCCCTTTGAGTCCAGTGGTAGCTAATTACTGTATTGTCAGAAAAAAATGCTGCCATCATTATCATGTGTAACTTTCCATCTGAATAATAGTATAAAACGGGCAGTGTGCTTTTGATTCTCTTCTCTGTAACCAAGGGTAATGTCTATTGCATCTGATCCTTGCTGTGGGTGGAGGGAGGCTGGTGATGTGATTCTTGGAAGGGACCAGACCTGGATTCCGCAGGAGATTTATGAGCCCCTGAGCCTGTTCTGTCACTGAGTGAGCTTGACGTGCAATAAAATTCCATATGCCCAACTTTGTCCCCAAATACCTTAATCTCATATGATAGAATAAAATCATAGAATGTTACAGTACTGAAGGAGGCTATTCAACCCATTGTGTCTGTATTGGCTCCCTAAAGAGCTACCCGGCTAATCCCACTCTCTAGCCCTATCTTTGTAACCCTCTCAATTCATCACTTTCAAATATATATCGAGCTCTCTTTTGAAACCTTCTGTGGAATTCGCCTCCATCACTCTCCCAGGCAGCGCATTCCAAATCCTGACAACTCTGATGAAAGAGGTTTCTCCTTATCTCGCTCCCAGCTCTGTTGCTGACAATCTTGAAATTGTGACCCCTAGCTACTCACATGCCAACTTGTGGATACACAATATCCTTCTTTACCCGTTGGTTAACAGATTGCCATTAATTTTGATCTATTGACCCAGAGTCAGATGCTGTTTGTGAACAACATTTCCAAAATTCTGCCACCCTTTGAAACGAGTGTTTCTTAATTTCACTACCAGAATGTCCTACTCTAATTTTTAGGCCATATTCCCTCATTCAAGGCTCTGCAAAGAGCAGGACCCTAGCTGTTCCACTTAGTATCTTGGAAAATTATTAAATCACCCATCATCCTTTAACTCCCTCTAACAGCCACAGTTTGTGTAATTGTTTCGTGTGGATGGTGGGGGGAATGAAGGGAGTGAAGAGTCAGTCTTGTTTATTCCAAACTTTGTGTGCATGTCAATTTGAATTGTTATTAACTCTGAATTCCAGAAGGAGGAATTGGATCTAGTTAATATATAGAATTAGGTGTCTCTCTCTTTCTCATTGTCTCAGTTAGCGCGATCTACACCTTGCACTATTTGATATTCCTCTGGACTGTACTGAACTGAGGGCTTGGGCAGAGTTCCCCGATGATCTGAATGAGATACTCATCTGTTGCACATGTACGTTTTAATTTTTCCAGATGCAGCTGAGAAAACACTAGATGTTAGATGGTTTAACTTACTGTACATTGAACATCCAGTGCAATGTTCTCATGACAATTTTAATTAAATCAATGCATCTAATCACTCAAAAATGATGTGTACAATACATGATGCCACTACAAAGATTATTAGTAAGAATGAAATATAAAACATTTTTACATTTGGATTGATCCTTGGCAAGGCTCCATCTGGAATTCTGTATGTAATTCTGATTGCCTTATTGCAAATTCATATAGAAGCAGCAGAGAGGGTCTTTTAAAAACTTTTCAGAGTGGGGTGTTGGAGGTCTTTTAAAAAGTCTGCAAGGTTTTGATTGAGTGGATAACAGGGAGAATGTTTTCTCTTTGGGAGAAAAGTGTGTCTAAGGGCTATCAATATAATATAGTCACCAAGAAATTAATAGAGAATTTCAGAGAAACCGTTTTACGCTGAGAGTGGTCAGAATATAGAACTCAGTACCACGTAGTGTAGTTGGGGATCGGTGGGGGCAGATGAGGATGTGAAAGAGTAGTGAATAGGGCTAGGGAAAGTTAATAGGTTTCAAGTGGAGCATAAGTGGCCTGTTAGGCTGAATGGTCTGTTTCTGTGTTGTGTATCCCATGTAAAGAGATCAGCTCCTGTACCTTCTGCCTTTTCATGTCTTCTACAGTTGAACCATGATGGTCTACATTATTCTTGGCCCTGTGAAAAAGGGATTTGAACCTTCCTAAACAATAGTTACACAGAATGTGTTCACTATAGAGAGAACCAACTGGATGGCTTAATATTTCCAGACAATGAGAAGATATCTCATCCGCATCTTAAATAGCTTCCATCTCAGTCAGGCCTTTTCTAAAACACGTAGTTTTTCTAAAATGAAATATTTTATTCTATTCCACCTACCCCCTCCCAATTATTTCTGTGCATGTTTGTGTTAGAATTCTATTTGGGAGAGGGATTTCTGTCATCTGACCACACTGAGTTCATGTCTGAGTAACTATTCACACTCTGATCAGGCATGTCCCCACCTCAATGGATAGTTCAGCTGATGTTGGTGATTTGAATACTTTCCTGTAATTAATCAGGAAATGTATTTTGTAAATAAATTGATGTGAAAATAACTGCTTCAACTTGACATTGTGTTCTGAAGCACAATAAAACAGTGGGAATGAGAACTGCCCCATTAAGATCCAATGGAAACTTTGGTGCCTGTTTAAGGAGGGGGCTTTTCTTGATTTTAAAAAAAAGACCATCTTCCATGAAATAGTAGAGAATCAAAGTGCACTGAAGGGAGTAAATGAAACCCACCCCCTGATCAGGCTTTTAAAAACTCACTGAATTGACATCAAGGTTTGTGTTACAATTAACTGGGCATCACACTGTTAAACTGGACCATATTGTTTGAGCAAATTCATGAAAACAGATCAAAAAGAGCAAAGAAAATAATAAAGCTGATTTGGATTCCTGTATTACAGTGCTAAGTGAGTGCCAGATGAGTCTGTGTTTTATAGACTGTGTGGAGGCAAAGTAGGTCCTTTGTGGCAGTGTTCTGAGACTACCACAGTACAGTGTATGAACGTGTTTTCATGATCAGATCCAATCCGCTTGGGAGGCCAGTGATAATCCCAAAGAAACCGTCCAGGATAACATCGATCCCACTTCAAGCCACGTGAGATTCCATGACAAGCGTAGATTCTGGGTGGCATGCTGACCTCTCCCAGCACATCACTAACTTCACCACTAATACCCATTACTTGTATTGCTGTTTGTAAACTATTAAATTACACAGTCTTACATATTGGAGTGAATTGTGTTGACCTATGCATTGTATTTTTATCTTGAGTCTTTAGTCCTATAAGCAAAGACAAGACTATGTCCGTCTATTTTTCCTCTCTACTGTTATCGTAATCCATCCTTTTCTGTCTGTCTGTGTGTGTGTGCGCGCGCGCACTTTGGGGTGTTGATCCCTTTTATGTTGGACTGTAATTAACACTGGAGTGTTAAAATAGTGATCGCTGAATCATTGCATCTTTTCACCTTCACGAGCTTCTGCGTTACACACAGCCCCATGGACACCCACAGTTGCTCACCGGAAAGGGCCGTACCGTGTGATTGTTCCTGAGTTGTGTTTCTAGTTTTTGTAGCTGCATGGGAATGGAAACAAAGAGTTTTAATCATGTCTGCTCACAGGGCACTAAAGCTCTTTTGTTTGTTTTTGTTTCCTGAAAAGAATGTCTTGCTTGTAAATCATCAGAATGTAAGTACAGTGTTGCAGCTTTTTTGGTGTGGGGGGGTGCCTGTTGTGGAGAGTCCTTTGTCCTCCCATCTGTGTGATTCTTCAAATTTGCCTTTCATTTATTAATATAAAATAATATGGCTTCTTCACATCAGCTGCAGGCAGAGCCAAGCCATGCATTCATCATTTGTCTGGTGTGTGTCCTGGTAGGGGAAGCATTTAAATGCCCAGGTTCAGTTTTTTTCTATTCACTGTTCCCTGTCTCTGAGCAGGCTTTTGGCTAAGGGTGCTGCCTAATTTCATGGTAAGCCCTATCGGAGTGAGTCTGCAAGTTGGCCTGTAACAGTTTGTGATTGCTGTCTGCCAGCGTCATTTCGTTCACAACTTGACCTTCTGTATTCAAAGGAATTCAAATCTGGCCTGTCCTTTACCCACATAGAGCCTCAGCACACTGATGAGTCTGTGCTATCCCAGCACCAGGGCCAAAAGAACTTTCACAAGGCATTGTGCACAGAACTGAACGTGCTGTCCCAGGTGGAGTTTGCAACATCCTGCTTGTTACTGTGAAGAATGCCTTGGAAAACACCCATATGTCCTCAACTTTTCCATACAGTGCAATGTGCTATCGTGTTTGTCAGCTGTGATGAATGGACGTGTGGATTTCTGCACTCAGGCTCTGCTTCCCCCAAAAATGACAGTACTTTCTCACCAATGTCTGAGTTTGGACCATGGAGCAGAGCCTGTTTCCCTGTTCCCGATGCTTACTCCGAGCGGGCTCTCTAATCCCAACGACAGGAATGTGGATCCACATACAATCCACTGATCAGTCATGGGAATGAGTGAAGTATCTGCCCTGACCCTAAGCATTGGTGCAAAGTCCATTTAGTCTGGTTGGTATGTAATTGAATACTGATCTCAGGAGACTGTCAGATCCGTAACAAAACGGAGGCATGGAGACAAACTTCATGGCTCTTTCTAACCCAGAGGGAAAAACTTCTGATGCACACAGAGCATTGAATTGGCTTTCCATTTCATTGAAAACGTTGCCTTTATCAGTTATCTCTTAAGAAATTACATTGTCAAATGCATGAATCAACAAATGTGTGGGCATTCCTGGGTTTCCTTTTTTTGCCTGCCCTTTTTGTGTGTGTGTGTGTGTTTGTGTTTGTGTGTGTGTGTGTGTGTGTGTGTGTGTGTGTGAGAGAGAGAGAGAGAGCGAGCGAGTGCTTACTGTTCATTTCCAGGGGAGTCCCAGTTTCTCTTTCTGTTGCACCCATTTGGTAAGAGTCTGATGTTGCAGTTTATCATTGTCCAGAATGCCTACTGCCCCTCTATCTCTTGCCAAATGGGGAGCAGGGGATGGAGGAAGAATGAGTTCACTCTTTGCTGTTTGGACATGTGCACGTTTTCTCTCTTTCTATAAGGCTAATTCCTGTGTGCTCTATCCTCAGAGTACTGTGCAATGTTCAGATATTGAGATGTGTGCCCGGGTCATCAACCTAGAGAAAGAGAATCAGAGCTTACACCAGGGTAAGTGGGAGTTTTTTTTGTGTTTGTCAGTTTGGTCAGTGTGCCTTGACTGTAAATGGGGAAGGGGGTGATGTGGAGGGATGTCACTCCTATCTGAGATGTGAGCTGCTTGCATTGTTTTAGTGATTCTTGCATTGGCCAGAACTTTGGGGGCAATCCGCTTGCTGCCCTTCAAGCTGTGCCTTGGGATTTGTTGTGGAATAATTGAGATGTTAATTTGAAGGTTTCCATCTTTTGGGGAAAGACGTGGCACCAAGAGTGGTACTTCCTGGGAGCTAGTGAAGTTCTCCTGTGAGCCATAGACCACTGTGACTTGGAACTAAATCTCTGTTCCTTCACTGTCACAAGGTCAATTGTTTTTTATCTCATGGGACGTGGGCGTCACTGGCTGGACTGGCATTTATTGCCCATCCGTAGTTGCCCTTGAGAAGGTGATGGTGAACTGCTTCTTGAACTGGTCAGGTCATGCTGAATCGCTGCAGTCCATCCGAGAGCTTTGTTCAGAATTGAGTTCTGACGAAGTCATGCTGGACTGAAAGGGTTTACTCTGTTTCTCTCTCCACAGATGCTGTCAGCTCTGCTGAGTTTCTCCAACATTTCCTGTGCTTGTTTCAGATTTCCAGCACCTGCAATAGATTGCTTTTTATCTGGGGTTGTTTTATGATCAGAGGTTGAGCAACTTGGGCATATATTCTCATGTTTAGAAAGGGAGAAGTTTATTCTACTTCATTTGTTCTTCGGTATAATAGAAACTCGAGCAGATCATCCATGTGGCTCCATTTTTACTGCTTTCATTATCTGCCTGAATTCTCACTGGACTAGGCCCTATAGCCAAATGTCTGCCTGCTAACCATAGTCACCTCCTGAAAAGCAGCCACTTCATGGCCCAAGAAAGTTTGAAATAAGTTTATTTGGTATTTAGTTTCCACTGCTGTGGTACATGATGTAACCTTTACTTCACTACACACATAACAAATACATTTTCAAAAACCCACCAATCTACTATACTCACTGAGGAGGAACGGGATTGCCCTGGATAGTAAGAGGTGCACTGCTTCCTGTGTGTGTGTTGCATTTGATGCATTTCCTGTTCACTCCTTGTTAGTGGTGGAAGACCTGCGGTTGGCAATGTCGAAGCTGGAAGCCCGTGTATCCACATTGGAGAAGTCTTTAGTCAGCGCACAGCCTGCAATCTGCCCACAAGCCCAACACAACAAGGTAAGACGCTTTCTCACCTTCTCCTCTTCTGACCCTCTTCTGTCACTTTGTCTCTGTCTGTGTGTGCATCCCCCTCTCTCGTCCCCCTGCCCCAGAACATTAGCTGGACCCAATGTAGGAGAATGGATTCAGTACCTTGCCTCGCAGCCTAATTGTCAGTGTGCTGTTCTACCATGATGGGCAATGTGCAGGGTTGGGTCTGACTTCGTCCACATTGCCCCCGGATTGAGTTGCACATAGTGAATTTATGCACAGAACCATCAGGAAAACTGGGGCTAACTCATTGCCCCAGGGTTCCCTTTCCACAAAATTCCATTGTCCTCCAGGGATTGTGAATGAATTAGGGGAGAGCGAGGCTCAAATTAGCAATTAGGAGAGTGGATCTTTAATTGGGGGAATTGGGGTGCCAGGGCAATGCCTTATAAATGGGGAGATTAGCAGAGGGAGCCATTTAGTGAGGGATAAGGGGAGGCGAACAGTCATTGGGGAAACATTTAATAAATAAACTGGGATTACTGTAGCTGCAGGCCCGTACAGCATGTTAATGTAATCCTACAGCTCCAGAGCTGTCGGCTGCAGACACCCTGATTTAGGCTGACACCGTTACTGAGGGCGTGCTACACTGTCAGATCCCCTGTTTCCAGGTGAGATGTTAACCTAGGCCATCAGTTCTCTGGAATGGATATAAAAAGTTCAGCAATCCCATGACGCAGTTTGAAGCTTGCTGTCTAACTCACTGTCTTCTCCCCCAACCTTTGTTATTGTCATGGTATCTCCTCCTCCCTCCTTCATCCTCCCTCTCTCCCTCTATCTATCTTTCTCTCTCTCTCTCTTTTTCCCCAAACCCACCCCATAACTTGTGGTTGCTGCCTCTAATTGACCACTTTACTGGTTTTGTCTCAGAGCGGGGAGGTTGATAGATTTTCTCCTGTCTTGCTACACTCTGATTTTTATCTATTAACCTATTGCTGTCCTCTTGTATGTAAAGCCCAGCACAACAAAGGTCGAGGCTAAGAAGAATGAAGATGATGATGATGATGATGATGATGACATTGATCTCTTTGGAAGCAGCGATGAAGACGAGAAGGCAGAAAAAGATAGAGTCCGTGAGGAACGCTTACGTCAGTACGCAGAGAGGAAATCCAAGAAACCTGCCCTCATCGCCAAGTCCTCCATCCTCTTGGATGTGAAACCAGTAAGTGATGCTCCCTTCACCCAATCCACCAACCCCTCGCTCTGTCTCTCACGCACGCATGCACACACAGTACACTTCATCCCACAAATTTTCCAACAAGCTGACATAGTGTACGCAAAGAGTGCATGTTTCGGTAACTAGGGAGAAACCGATTGAAGGAAATTGACAAAAGAACCAGAGGCAGAATGAGTATAACAATAAACACAGAACTGTGGACATGGGAAATCTGAAACAAAAACAATGCTGGAGAAACAGCAGGTCTGGCAGTTCTAACAGAAGGTTACTGGACTTTGCACTGCAAGTTGTTGTGATGTGGATTGAAAACAGATTGATTAATAATGCCCAGAACACATACAATATGATCTCTCCATGCAAAGGAGAACAGTGCAGAAGGACAGGACTAATGGGAAATACTTTCTGGCTAAGGCACGTTCCTAAATGTCTTCCTTCTGTGTTGCCGGATTCTGTCAAACCAAGACTTGAATCTGTAAAAACTTTGTCAGAATTGTTGCAGCTGAGAAGGAGGCCACCAGTTCTCCCAGTGAGCCGTTCATTTAATATCACTCCTCTGTCTTCTCCCCATAACCCTGTACATTCTTCCTTTAACCTTCACTTTTGAATATCACTATTAAAGCTGTCCCTAGCAGTGCATTCCAGACCCTAACCACTCAATACATGGAAAACATTTCTCGTGTGCTATTGCTTCCTTTGCCAGTTACCTTCAATTTGTGCCTGCTTGTCTGTTCCCCTTCATATGAGTTGGAACAGTTTCTCCCTACCCACTCTGTATAATTTTACAAAGAAAGCACACTGTGTGGTCTTGTACTTCTCCCAGCTCTGTACTGTTTGCTGCAATTTAATTGAGTGAACAGTTAATGCTCCGAATAAAAATGAAGCTGTGGGTGTTGAGCAGTGACATCCTGGAGTGGGGCTGAGGGGGACTCTTCACATTATTCTGATATCAAGCCGTACATTTGCAACACAGAGCTCTCGTCTTTCACCACCACCCGCTCCTTTTCTCCCACTTACTCCATCCTTACTGCAGTTGTAAACATTTCAGAGTCGAATCGTCTCCATGTTTCTGGGTGGAAATATGCAATTCCCTTCATCAGAATGCCATTGGTCATTTAATCTCCGCCCCGAAACTTATCTTGACCCAGTTTCACCAGCTCCCATTCCCCAGAAACAGAAACGTGATTTACCGATACGTACACTGTTCAAGATACAATCCCATAAATTAAACCAGGAGCAGCAGGCAGGTCAGTTTCTGGTGTTTTAGTGCTGATTTTTTTCCTAGGCTTTTAAATCCTTACTAAGGCCTGCCTTGTAACTTCTGTTGATTTAAAAGTGTTTCTTAATAGTCAGGATTAGTCCCAATATTGTTAAAAGCTTTCACAAAACCATGGTATGAATTTCTAATTTAAATTTAGTTATTATTATTATTTAAAGTAATAGATATGTGATGCAATCCCAAGGCATTTCCTGGACCCTGATTGTGTTTTCTAAATTACAGTCTATATTAATGATATCGGCCGGAAATCTGAATGCACAGTTGAGCTTAACTTCCCAGTTACAGCCCATACAGCAAATCCAACTCTTACCTCGACTGAAATTTTGTTTATGGTGGCAGGTGAAAATTGTCAACAACTTTCAATCAGAATGGGTAGGTTTTCCCTGCAGAAGGCAGATCGCTGACACTAGCGAGGTCTGGTGCATGAACTAAGATGTAGACAC
Organism: Ginglymostoma cirratum; assembly: GCA_024137785.1. Lineage (NCBI taxonomy): Eukaryota > Metazoa > Chordata > Chondrichthyes > Orectolobiformes > Ginglymostomatidae > Ginglymostoma > Ginglymostoma cirratum. Next base: position 5,007,746 of record JAHRHZ010000033.1, read on the forward strand.
ATTCAGGCTGAACAGCGGTTTTGGTCAGTCTGTGTTGTGTGGAAATGGGGTTTGACATGTCACCCTAGTGAGATGCGGGCTTGTTTTATGCAGTGGGATGACGAGACTGACATGGTGAAGCTAGAGGAGAGTGTGCGGACCGTCCAGATGGATGGCTTGGTGTGGGGAGCCTCCAAACTCGTCCCGGTCGGGTATGGGATCAAGAAGCTCCAGATCCAGTGTGTAGTGGAGGATGACAAGGTCGGCACGGATCAGCTGGAGGAAGAAATCACCAAGTTTGAGGATTATGTGAGTATTGAACTGTAAAGCTGGCTGTCGTAGGGTCTGAGGGAACTCAGCTGGGCCAGTTAGAATTGCAAAGGCAGGAGAGAGTGTCTCCCTCGCATGTTCTCCAAACTAGGGCATAAATCTGCTATTTCTTCTTCATCCTTGGGCCAAGATTCCAGAACTTATTCCCTAATGGCCTGGTGGGAATAACTGCATTGCGCAGATCACAGTGGCTTAAGCAGCAAGTCATCACCACCTTGGGGACACCAGAGATGGGCAGTTAATGCTAGCCTTGCCTCAACGCCAGAGCCTCTGGTGGGAGTGTGAATGTCTCAAAGGGTCTCAGTATTAGATCCACTCAGCTGTGGTATGTCAATGAATACACACCATCTCCCATCCTCCAAGGAGATGCAGCCCAGCAGTGGCCTTTCTTCTGGACTCCATGCTGATAGAACGCTCTTGTTCGGCGTCTGACATTTGCATTATAAATCCATTCTGGAGTGCACCTGCAGGTTTTTACCCCAGTAACCTGGCGGTAAACTTGGTGATCGCTGGCTCTTCTAATCACAACTTTTCTTCTTTCTTTTTCAGGTGCAAAGTGTTGATATTGCTGCTTTTAACAAGATCTAAAGATGCTGAATCTTTCCAAATTTACTGAGGAATAAAGGATTGAGTTATCTGTCCTGCCGTGTCTGTGTCGCAGTTTCAGGAGGTGGAATGCCTGTCCTTTTACCCCCTCTCACTGTCCAAGGTCACAGACACTCCTTCCAGCTGAAGCTGTGAGTTACTTGTGCTACTTTCAGCCTGGTCTGTTGTGTTCATGGTCCACCATGCCATCCCCCCATGTTGGAGAGTGCAAACTGACTGGGAGACCACTTTGCCCACTCCACAAGCACGACCATGACCTCCTGGTCGCTTGCTGTTTCAATACTCAGTCTTGTCTCGTGCTCACATTTCTATCCTGGGTCTGCTGCAATGTTCCTATAAAGCCAGGCACAAGCTGGAAGAACAGCAGCTCACCTTCCAGTGAGGGCATTTCACAACCTCCAGAGTGCAACATTGAGGTCAGCAACTTCAGGCCATGTCCATCACTCTAATTTTCTTTTCCTAAATGCCAGTCTGTATCTTTTTCTGCAAAATATTTCCTCCTGGTCAGGGATTCTGGAACAAAGAGGCATAATTGTAAAATAACGGGGAAAACGTCGCTTAGGATCAAGATGAGAATTACCTTTAGTCAGAACAATGTGAATCATTGAAATTTCCTGTCCCAGAAGACTGAGGGCTAGATTGCTTCACTGGCGTGTAGGGTTAGTCACAGAATCCCTACAGTGTTGAAGCAGGCCATTTGGCTCAGTGAGTCTACACCAACCCTCCAAAGAGCACCTCACACAGACCCATCCCCTGCCCTCTCTCTGTAACCCTGCATTCCCGTGGCTAATCCACCTAGCCCGCACATCCCTGGACACCATGGGCAATGTACCATGGCCAATCCCCCCTAACCTGTGCATCTTTGGACTGTGGTAGGAAACCGGAGCACCCAGAGGAAACCCATGCAGACACGGGGAGAATGTGAAAACTCCACACAGACAGTCGCTCAAGGCTTGAATTGAACCCAGGTCCCTGGTGCTGTGAGGCAGCTGTGCTAATCACTGAGCCTCTGTGCTGTGGGTAAAAGGCGTTGAACTGTTTGATCAGTCATCCCTGTATTAAATGACAGAGTTGGCTTAATGGTCTGAATGGCCTACTTATGTTCCTCCAGTCTGTCATTTTTGCTTTCAGACAGAGGTCATTCCTCTCTATTGTATTATTAACTAATAGATCTACCCCTTCACCAATCCCTAGTTTCCTGTTGCTGCTCTATGTCCTGTTTTCTTCAATGCCCTTCACAATTCTAGTCAGAGTCCGTTTCACCCAGCAGCCATGTGTCTGTAATGGCTCCCAGATCATACAAAGTCATGGGGTAGAATACACCTAAAAAATGCTGAGACCAATGTTCTTACCCACTGTGCAATTAAGGAAAGAGAGGATCTTGAATTACGTAATCAGGGCAGGGGATCACATTTGGGAAGGTGTGGTAAATTAGAGATGAGAGTCAAGGCCAAAGAGTATTACAGGAAATGATAAGCAGCCCAATACAAGAAAGGATACGGAGTGTGAATTGAAGAGTCAACTAACATCATAAAACTAAAAGCTCTATCAGAATGCCTGCAGCATCCAAATCAAAACGGATAAACGGAAAGTGCAGACAGACCATAAAATGTAGGAGCAGAAGTAGGCCATTCAGCCCATCAGGTCTGCTCTGCAATCCAATGAGATTATGGTTGATTTGATAATCCTCAACACCTTGCTGCCTTTTCCCCATAATCCTTGATTCCTTTACTGATTTTTTTGTTTAGAAAGGTCTCTCAGCCTTGAATATACTTAAGGGCTCAGCCTCTGTGTAAAAGAATTTTCAGACTGGTACATTCAGAATATTTAGGGCTGACATTGACAGATTATCCCATGAAATGCACTTGCTGCCTGACCTACTGAGCAGTTCCACCGTTTTCTGTTCTTGCATACAATTTCTTTTCTCCAGTTGGCTGAGGAGTGATCTGATTGAGCTTTTGAAAATTATGAAAGAGGCAAACAGACTTGTCGGGGGTGGGGGTCGGAGTGTGGTGGTAGGAACCAAGAGACCATGAAAACAAGGAGCATGCTAACAAATCCAGTAGGCAGATCAGGCAAATAACTTTGTGCAGAGTGGTTAGAAAGTAGAAGATGCTACCATGTGTAGGTGAGAGATACAGTTTAATGGCCAGCCAGGTAAATGCAAAGCAAACGAAAATTATAGTAATGTTATAGTGATGTGGGTGAGAGAAATAAAATTGGCAGAATGAACACTGGTGAGTGGTCTGTGTGTATCCCTTCTCCCTAAATCTGTTATTGATTACACTGATTAGTTTGTGCATTGATGTGGGATTTACATAAAACAGTACAGGCCCTTCAGCCCACGATGTTGTGCTGACCTATTATCCTACTAAGGTCAATCTACCCTACATACCCTACATTTTACTATCCTCCATGTGTCTATCCAAGAGTCGCTTAAAAGTCTCTAAAGTATCTGACTCCACTACCACTGCCAGCAGCGCATTCCACACTCCCACCACTCTCTGTGTGAAGAACCTACCTCTGACATCTCCCCTATACCTTCCTCCAGTCACCTTAAAATTATGCCCCCTCATAATAGTCATTTCTGCCCTGGGAAAATGTCTCTGACTATCCACTCTATCTATGTCTCATCGTCTTGTAAACCTCTGTCAAGTCACCTCTCATCCTTCTTTGCTCTAATGAAAAAAGCCCTAGCTCTCTCAACATTTCCTCATAAGACCTGCCCTCCAGTCCAGGCAGCATCCTGGTAAATCTCTGCACCCTATCTAAAGCTTTCACATCTTCCCTATAATGAGGTGACCAGAACTGAACACAATATTCCAAGTGTGGTCTAACCAGAGTTTTATAGAGCTGCAGCATAACTTCACGGCTCTTAAACTCAATTCCCCTGCCAATGAAAGCCAACACACCATACGCCTTCTTTACAACCCTATCAACTTGGGTAGCAACTTTGAAGGCTCTGTGGACGTGGACCTCAAGATCCTTCTGTTCCTCCACACTGCTGAGAATCCTATCATTATCCCTGTATTCTGCATTCAAATTCGACCTTCCAAAATGAATCACTTCACAGTTTTCTGGGTTGAATTCCATCTGCCACTTTGCCCAGCTCTGCATCCTGTCAATGTCCCATTGCAATCTACAACAGCCCTCCATGCTGTCCGCAACTCCTCCAACCTTCGTGTCATCAGCAAACTTACTAACCCATCCTTCCACTTCCTCATCCAAGTCATTTATAAAAATCACAAAGAGCAGACGTCCCAGAACAGATCCCTGCGACACACGACTGGTCACCGAGCTCCAGGCTGAATACTTTCCATCTATTACTACCCTCTGTCTTCTATTGGACAGCCTACTCTATTGGACTGCCTTCTATTGGATTTCTTTGTATACACTGATGATTCCCGATTTGTGCCGGATTCCAATCTGGTTGATGTAAAATGTGTTGCTGAAGTATCTAAATAAATCTTGGGAGTTGTGGGAGTACCAGGCTGGATGGAATCCTTAAAGTGCTGCAGATGCTGGCAATCTGATGTCTGTAGAAACTGGTGGAAAGGCTCAGCAGGGCTGCCAGCATCTCCAAACAGATCAGGGCAGCAACCCCTCATCAAAGGAGAGACTGTGGCATGTGACTGTCACTGAACCGGGGGGAAATCTGAAACAAAAACAGAATGTTGGAGAATCTCAGTGGGTCTGGCAGCATCTGTGGAGAGAGAAACCGTCAATGGTTCGAGTCCAGTAACACTTCAGAACAGTCTCTCTCCACAGGTTCTGGCAGACCTGCTGAGTTTCTCCAGTTATGTCTGTTTTGTGTGTTTCAGATCTCCAGCAGCTGTTCTTTGGTTTGTTTGGATATTCTGGGGCATGGGTTCAAATGCAATGCAGCAGATTGTGAAATTTGAATTTAATAAAGCCTGGAATAAAAAGCTAGCCTTGTGCCGACCACTGGCAATACTTATAAAAATCCATCTGGGTCATGAAAGAAATCTGTCATCCTTACCTGGTCTCTGGTGACTCCAGACCCACAACAACGTGGTTGACTCTTAGCTGCCCTCTGAGCGAAACAGGGCATCCCAGGAGCAGCACCAGACAGACCTTTGTTTAAAAAAAAAGGGAGCTGGCAGACTGATGATAATATGACACAATACTCTTAAGCGTGGAACCAGCAAGTGATAGACAGTGATGTGATCCCACAACTGATGGATCAGATCTAAGCTCCGCACTCTTGCCACATCCTGTGAATGGTGGTGGACAATTAGATAACTAACTGGAGGAGGCTCCACAAATATCCCCATCCTCAATGATACAGGAGTCCAGCACATTTGTGCATTCAAGAGATGTGGATGTTGCTGGTTAGTCCAACATTTCTTGCCCAGAGGGCAGTTAAGAGTCAACCATATTGCTGTGCACCTGGAGTCTCATGTACACCAGACCAGGTAAGGAAGTAATGTTCCTTCTCACCAGATGGGTCTTTTCCCAACCATCGAGAATGGTTTCATGGTCATCATCGATTCCAGATTTTTATAAAGTTGAATTCAAGTTCCACCATCTGCCATGATGTTGCCGGGTCTCTGGCATTATTAGTCCAATTTCTCTGGGCCATCACCTCCCCTTCGTTGCAAAAGAAAAGGCTGAAGTAGCTGCTTCCAGATACAGACTCTGAGCAGATGATCCATCCCCAGTGCTCCCCAGCATCACAGATACCAGTCTTCAGGCAATTCTAGCCAACAACGTTCACATCCTGTGAATGAGAAAAAAGTGATTCACTCCACATGATATCAACGAACAGCTGAAGGCACTAGATACTTGAACAGCTATTGGCTTTGACAACATTTCAGCCAAAGCTGTTCCAGTTCAGTTACAACTCTAGCATCGTCCATACTTGGCCCAGGAATGTCTTGGTACAAAAAGCAGGACAAATCTAACCCAGCCAATTGCTGCCCATCACTCTACTCTTTGTCAATAAAGTGATGGAAGCGGGTGCTATCAAGTGACACTTGCAAAGGAAAAACCTGCTGACTGATGCCCAGTTTGGGTTCTGTAAATGCTTCTGAGCTCTTGAACTCATTACAGCCTAGGTGCAAACATGGACAAAACTGCTGAATTTCAGAAGTGAGGCAAGAGTGATTGTCATTGACAGTAAGGCAACCTTCATCAAGGAGCTCTAGCTAAACTGGGATCAATAGGAATCCAAGGTGGAGACACTTTGCTACTTGGAATCATTCCTGGCATGTCGGAAGATGGCTGTTGGACATCAGTCATCTGAGCAGGAGTTCCACAGGGTAGTGTCCTAGGCCCAACCATCTTCAGCTGCTTCATCAATGACCTTCCCTCTATTATACGGTCAGAAGTGGGGATGTTTGCCAATGACAATTGTAAAATATTCAGCCCCATTTGCGACTCCTCCGATACTGAAGCAGTCCATGTTCAAATACCAGACGATCTGGTCTTGGGTTGATCAGTGGCAAGTCACATTCAAGCCAGACAAATGCCAGGGATAACACAGGGTGGAGCTGGAGGATTACAGCAAGCCAGGCAGCATCAGAGGAGCAGGAAAGCTGATGTTTCAGGTTGGGATCCTTCTTCAGAAATGGGGGAGGAGGAAGGGCGCTCTGAAATAAACAGAGAGGGGAGGGGTGGGGCTGGAGAAGGTAGCTGCAATGGTGATAGGTGAATGCAGGTAGGCAGTGGTGGGGATTGATCAGTGAGGTGGCAGGGGCAGATAGGTGAGAAAGAAGACGGACAGGTCAAGGAGGCGGGAATGAGAGGGAGAGTTGGTCAGGGTGGGGAGATTTTGAAGCTAGTGAAGTCCACATTGAGGCCATCGGGCTGTAGGGTCCCAAGGCGGAATATGAGGTGTTGCTCCTCCAGTTTCTGGGTGGCATCGTTGTGACACTGGAGGAGGCCCAGGATGGACATGTCGCCCAGGGAATGGGAGGAGACAACACCTCCCAGTGGCTTGACCAGAGATGGAAACAGAGAGATCCAGGAAGGAGAAGCCCACTGACTCCCATAGATACCTAGACTAGACCTCATCTCACCCACCCTCCTGCAAGAATGCCATCCTCTACTCCCAATTCCTCTGCCTCCACTGCATCTGCTCCCAAGATGAAGCGTTCCATTCCCAAACATCCCAGATGTCCTCATATTTCAAGGACTGCAACTTCCCCACTTCAATGGTTGAAAATGCTCTCGACCGCATCCCTTGCGTTTTCCGTACCTCTGTCCTCACCTCCCCTCCCCACAATAAAAACAGACAGAATCCTCCTTGTCTTCACCCCACTAACCTCCAGATTCAACGCATCATTCTCTGCCACTTGCAATCTGACCCCCTACCAAGGATTATATTTCCCTCCCCACCCCTATCTGCCTTCTGGAGGGACCGCGCTCTCCATGACTCCCTCATCCGCTCCACACTCCCCGCTAGCCCCACCACACCCAGCTCCTTTCCCTGCAAATGCAGGAAGTGCTACACCTCCCCCCCGCCTCACCTCCATCCCAGGCCCAAGAAAACCTTCCACATTAAACAGATGTTCACCTGCACATCCGCTAATGTGGTCAATTGCATCCGCTGCTCCCGATGTGGCCTCCTCTACATCAGGGAGACAAAGCGGAGCCTCGGAGACTGCTTTGTAGAGCATCTGCGCTCGGTTCGTGACAAACAACACCTTTCAGTCGCGAACCACTTCAACTGCCCCTCCCACTCCCTGGATGACATGTCCATCCTGGGCCTCCCAGTCTCACAACGATGCCATCTGAAAACTGGAGGAGCAGCACCTCATATTCCACCTTGGGGAGCCTACAGCCCAATGGTCTCACTGTGGACTTTACTAGCTTCAAAATCTCCCCACCCCTGGCCTCATCCCATGACCAAGGCTCCCTCTCATCCCCGCCTCCTTGACCTGTCCTTTATTTCTGTTCTTTACTCAGAGAGTAGTAAGGGCATGGAACGCCCTGCCTGCAGCAGTAGTAGACTCGTCAACTCTAAGGGCACTTAAATGGTCATTGGATAAATATATGGATGATAATGGAATAGTGTAGGTTAGATGGGCTTCAAATTGGTTTCACAGGTCGGTGCAAGATCGAGGGCCGAAGGGCCTGTACTGCTCTGTAATGTTATATGTTCTGTGTTCTATGTTCTATGTCCATCTTCTCTCCCACCTATCCGCTCCTCCCACCTCACTGATCAATCCCCACCACTGCCTACCTGCAGTCACCTATCACCATCCCAACTACCTTCCCCAGCCCCACCCCTCCTCTCTATTTATTTCAGACCTCCCTTCCCCCTCCCCCATTTCTGAAGAAGGGTCCCGACCCAAAACGTCAACTTCCCTGCTCCTCTGATGCTGCCTGGCCTGCTGTGTACCTCCAGCTCCACACTGTGTTATGTCTGACTCCAGCATTGGCACTTCTTACTGTCTCCAACAAATGCCAGGTAATGACTATCCCCAACAAGAGAAAATCTAACTGAATCCCCACTATCGATATCCTGGGAGTTATCATACCTTACAGACAATGTCCCAGCCACCACAATCACCATCCCCGAGTATGTCCTGTCCCACTGGCACGACAAACCCAGCAGAGATGGCAGCACAGTGATATATAGTTGGGACAGAGTTGCCCTGTGAGTCCTCAGCATTGACTCTAGACCCCATGAAGTCTTATGACTTCAGGTTAAACATAGGTAAGGAAACCTCCTGCTGATTATCACATACTGTCCTCCCTCAGCTGATGAATCAGTACTCCTCAATGTTGAACAACACTTCGAGGAAGCACTGAGGGTAGCAAGCGCACAGAATGTCATCTGGGTGGGGATTTTCAATGACCATCATCAAGAGTGGCTCGGCAGCAGTACTACTGATCGAGCTGATCGGGTCCTAAAGGACATAGCTGCTAGACTGGGTCTGTGACAGGTGGTGGGGGAACCAACAGGAGGGAAAAACATACTTGACCTCATCTTTACCAATCTGCCAGCTGCAGATGTATCTTTCTATGACAATATCATTAGAGTGACCATCGCACAGTCCTTGTGGAGATGAAGTCCCATCTTCACATTGAGAACACCCTCCATCGTGTGGCACTATCACCGTGCTAAATGGGACATTTGTGCTAGAATTTGCACAGATCTAGCAACTGAAGACTGGACGTCCATGAGGCACTGTGGGCCATCAACAGCAGAATTGTACTCCAGCACAATCTGTAACTTCATGGCCTGGCATATCCCCCACTCAACCGTTACCGTCAATCCAGGGGATCAACCTGGTCCAATGGAGAGTGCAGGAGGGCATGCCAGGAGCAGCACCAGGCATACCTGAAGATGAGGTGTCAACCTGGTGAAGCCACCAAATGGGACTACTTGCACACCAGACAGCATAAACAACAAGAGGTAGAGCTGAGTGATCCCAACCCAACGGATCAGATCTAAGCTCTGCAGTCCTGCCACATCCAGTCGTGAATGGTGGTGGACAATTAAACAACTCACTGGAGGAGGAGGCTCCACAAATATCCCCATCCTCAATGATGGAAGAGCCCAGCGCATCAGTGCAGAAGATAAGGCTGAAGCTTTTGCAGCAATCTTCAGCCAGAAAGGCCGAGTGGATGATCCATCTTGGCTTCCTCCAGTGGTCCCCAGCATTACAGATACCAATTTGATTCACTGCATGTGATATCAAGAAATGGTTGGAGACACTGGATACTGCAAAGGCTATGGGCCCTGACAATATTCCGGAAATAGTACTGATGACTTGTGCTCCAGAACTTGCCGCTCCCTTAGCTAAGCTGTTCCAGTACATTTACAACATTGGTATCTAGCCAACAATGTGAAAAATTGCCCAAGTATGTCATGTACACAAAAAGCGGGACAAATCCAACCCGGCCAATTACCACCCCATCAGTCTACTCTTGATCATCAGTAAAGTGATGGAAGGTGTCATCAAAGCTGACGTGAAATGTGGAGGGGGCAGCATTTATACAATTGCAGAGACAGCGGGGTCCTTAAAGGGTGGAGTGCTGGAGGATACACCAGAGGAGATGTTGCTATACAAGTGAGATATGCAGGATGGTAAGACAGAGGCAGTAGGAAATTGGGAATGAAACTCTGGCCAGTGGCAGACTGCAGCCGAAAACCAGTACAGCCAGTATATAAGTTATAAATTCAAATAGGAAACAGCAGTGCTAGGCAATGGGCTGTTGGCCAGAGTAGGGACTTCTGGCATTTTTTGCCTCAAGACCTTCCTTCTGTTTTATAAAAATCCCCCAACCTGCCCCATAACTCAATATCTTGTCCAAAGTTTAGTTACATGATGAAACACATGCATTTTTAGCTCAAGTGAAGCTAAATGAGTTTAGTTTGTTCAGTTACGAGTGGTGTACCACAAGGATCTGTTCTAGGTCCTCTTCTATTTGTGATTTTTGTAAATGATTTGGATGAAGGAGTAGAAGGGTGGATTAGTAAATTCGCGGACGATACAAAGATGGGTCACGTTGTGAACAGTGCGGAGGGCTGTTCTAGGTTACAAAGGGACATTGATAGGATGCAGAGCTGGGCTGAGAAGTGGCAGATGGAGTTTAACCCTGAAAAGTATGAGGTGATTCATTTTGGAAGGATAAACTTGAAAGCAGAATACAATGTTAACGGAAAGATTATTGTCAGTGTGGAGGAGCAGAGGGATCTTGGGGTTCATGTCCACAGTTCCCTGAAAGCTGCCACCCAGGTGGATAGAGTTGTTAAGAAGGCATATGGTGTGTTAGCTTTCATTAATAGAGGGATTGAGTTCAAAAGCCATGAAGTTATGCTCCAGCTATACAAAAGCCTGGTTCGGCCACATCTGGAGTATTGTGTCCAGTTCTGGTCGCCTCAATACAGGAAAGATGTGAAAGCATTGGAAAACGTGCCTAGGAGATTTACCAGGATGTCGCCTGGAATGGAGGGAAGGTCTTACAAGGAAAGGTTGAGAGAGCTAGGGCTTTTCTCTTTAGAATGACAAAGGATGAGAGGTGACTTGATCGAGGTGCACAAAATGATCAGAGGTATAGATAGAGTAGACAGCCAGAGACTTTTTCCTAGGGTGGAGGTAGCTATTACGAGGGGGCATAATTTTAAAGTGAGTGGAGGTAGATATAGGGGAGACGTCAGAGGTAGGTGCTTTACTCAGAGAGTGGTTGGAGCGTGGAATGCAGTGCTGGAGAGGGTAGTGGAATTGGCCTCATTATAGGCATTTAAGCGGCTATTCGATAGGCATATGGATGATAGTATAAGGTAGGGGTGGAGGTTAGATAGACCTTGGGATTAGGGTAAAAGTTCGGCACAACATCATGGGCTGAAGGGCCTGTACTGTGTGTACTGTTCTATGTTCTAAACGGGACCATCACCTTCATGGTTCAAAGATCACAGCAGCCACCTACTGTCTGTAGGCAGCCTGATTGGACAGTACATCAGGAAACACATACCACACACCAACGATAGTTAGTGCCAAACTTCGATTGCTTTTCTGATGATGACTACAGCTGCCTTGGCATCATTGCCTTGACTGTATGACAACTAGGAGGGTTGGCAAAGCCCAATATCTAACCAACTGAACAGCAGAACAGAGATGCCAGGAGTATATTCTAGTTCTGAGGCATGAAGTCTACATACCAGTTCAGAGGTCTGTAGTTCATATTCCAGTTCAGAGGTGTGTGGTCTATATTCCAGTTCAGAGGTGTGTGGTCCGTATTCCAGTTCAGAGATGTGTGGCCTGTATTACAGTTCAGAGGTGTGTGGCCTGTATTCCAGAGGTGGGAAGTGTGACAAATACTCTGGCTTTAAGAGGATTTTTTTTTTATCCTGGCTTTTTTTTTGTGAAGAAATGTTGAGATAGAGGTGCAGAGCAATCTGCTCTGAGCCAATAAAATAGAAGCAGCCTGAATGGGTGGGGTCAAGCTCCCATAGAAGCAGGATTTTTAGTTTTTGTTTTCAGCAGTTGGTGGGTCTTGAAGCTGGGTGTGGAAGCTCTTATTCCTCTCTGTGTTACAGCTAAAAGTTGGGGTTCTCTTCCTGCTGCTAGAATTGCATGTGAGACAATCTATTTTACTGAATTTGCCTTTACCAAGGGTGTATTTATGGGATGTTACTTTATTGGAACAGTTCATTAGTGCAGTCAGTTCTGCTATAACGCATGTTCTGACAACGCGAATTGGCTATAACGTGACTGATAAATAGGGGAACGCTGTTTCTGAAACACAAACTTTTGTTGTCTATAACGTGATTCCATTGGTGCGCGGAGAAGTACACATCGTCATCACGATTGCTTCGTGGGCTTCGTCATGAGCATGCGCTGTGTTAGTGCCGAAAGAGTCTCTGCACCTGCATCACATGATCATTTCGCAGACTTTGTCATGAAGCGCTTTCTGTGAGAGGTATAGTACTCCGTGATTTTTGTTTATTTTTGCAAATTCTGCCATGTCACCCACAAAAACGCGAGGATAAAGTGACAAGAATGTTAGTAAGAAAGTGTCCTGGTGATAAAATCATGGGTGAACGAAAAGAAAGGCTATAACACTGGAAGAGCAGCTAAACGTTATAAAGGGTTTTGAGCGTGATGAGAGAACATGTGATATTTTTCATGCAACAGGAATAAAGGAGTCTACCTTATGCACCATCAGAGACAATGCAGAAAAGATTAAAGCAAGCTGTATTGCTGGAACAAGTTGAGCGCTAGCAAATCTGTGAGGTCACAGGCAAAATGAAGTTGAGGAGATGGAGCAGCTTCTAAGTGTGTGGATAGAAAATCAAATGAAAAACCACCCTGGGACCAGCTTTCTCGCCATAAAAGAGGAAGCCTAATCAATTTATGAATATCACAACAAAAAGAAGCTGAAAATCCTGCAGACGTGCCTGCCTTTAGCGCTAGCAATGGCTGGTTTGCTGGTTTTAAGAACCGCTGTGCTATTTATAACACAAAGTTATGTGGTGAAGCTGCCAGTGCAGACATAGAGCATGCAATGGCATTTCCTCCCAAAGTAAATAAGTTAATTGACGAAGAAGGCTACAACTTTGATCAAATTTTCAGTTTAGATGAGACAGGTTTATACTGAAAGCGAAATGCCATCAAGAACCTACATTTCTATGAATGAAGCGCAATCTCCAGGCTTTAAGGTGGTGAAGGATCATATGACTGTGCTGCTGGGTGCCAATGCCAGTGCAGACTTAAAGCTTAAGCCTGTGGTGATGTGCCACTCTGCCAACCTGCAAGCCTTGAAAGGTTACCTTTAAGTCTACATAAACAAAGTTGCTGGAAAAGCTC
>JAHRHZ010000033.1:5039716-5053341 GCA_024137785.1 Ginglymostoma cirratum
AGTGAGACAGGGATGGGGGAAGAGTGTGACAGGGATGGGGGAGAGTGAGACTGCACACTCTCACACTTTCTACTGCCCCCACTCTAACCTCTCTCCTAGTCACCCCCTCTGAGCCCCTGATGTATTAATTGCCCAGTTTGTTCTATTGCAGGATAATGAAGTGGACTGTATCGGTGTGGGCACTAACCTGGTGACATGCCCATTGCAGCCATCCCTGGGCTGTGTCTATAAGGTACAGAGTGAGATGTTGAATGCTGCACCTTACAGAGCGGGAACCTATACTCCCCGTTGTTGTTGTGTGGGGCATGAACATCGCTGTTTGCTGTCCATGTGTAACTGCCCTTTGATCTTCCCTTTGGTCACCTGTTTCAGGGGGTTTTTGGGAGTCAGCCACATTGCTGTGGGTCTGGAGTCACATGTCATCAGACTGGTCCCAGCCACGGAGCTCCGCACTCAGACTGATCCCTATGACGGAGCTGCATGCTTGGACCGATCCCTGTGACAGACCTCCGTCCCTGGATAGATCCCCGTGATGGAGCTCTGTCCTCAGACCGATCTCTATGATGGAGCTTGATCCTCACACCGATCCCCATGATGGAGGTCCATTCCCAGACCAATTCTTGTAACTTAGCTGCATCTCTCCAGACCAGTCCCTGTGATGGAGCTCCATCCTCAGACTGGTCCCTGCGATGGAGTTCCGTACATAGATTGATCCCTATGATGGAGCTCTGTGCTTGGACCAATGGCTGTAATGGACATCCATCCCTGGACGGATCCCTGTGATGGAGCTCTGTCCTCAGACCGATCCCTGTGATGGAGCTCCATCCTCAGACCAATCTCCATGATGCAGCTCTGTCCTCAGACTGATCCCGATGATGAGTTCTGTCCTCAGACTGATCCCTGCGACAGATCTCCTCTGATTTGAGATTAAGGGAGATTTGTCTCTTGTGAGCTCTGATTGTTCGGATTCACTGACCAATGGCAGGTATCTCGGCCATTCACTTCCCTAACAAACACAAATCTGGGATCTGGGATTTCCCTGAGTCCCGACCCTTGCACTGGGATCTAACACTCACTGCTCTTTACCCTGCAGCTGAGCCAGGTCGATGGAAAAGCTCGGATCAAAGTGACGGAAGACGAAGGGAAAATGACTCTCCCGGGAAAGAAAGCCGTTTACAGACTGTACGGCCCTGACGGTGAGAATCAGCACAGGTCCGAGTCAGGAGACCAGGGAACCGGGAATAATGACCGGCTCAGCCTGGGACATAATCCGGTACCCCCACCTACTGCCCCTGGGCTGTCACTCTCTCCTCATCTCTGGAAACCAGCTCTTTTGTCCATGTTTGAACCAAGGCTGTAATGAGATCAGGAGCTGAGCGGCCCTGGCGGAACCCAAACTGGGTGTCACTGAGCAGGTTATTGCTGAGCAGGTGCTGCTTGATGGCACTGTTACTGACACCTTCCATCACTTTACTGATGATCGAGAGGAAACTGATGGGGTGGTAATAGACCGGGTTGGATTTGTCCAGCTTTTTGTTCACAGGACATACTTGGGCAATTTTCCACATTGTCAGGTAGATACCAGTGTTGTAGCTGGAAGAGCCTGATGGAGTTACACTGAGCCAACACTAGTTTTTAGTTGTGTAACACGTTTTATTCCTCAATGGTTTAGAATGTCTGGTCCACATTTGAAGCTCTAGCTTCCAGCAACTCCAGATTTATTTGAAATCACCGGTTTTCAGAGCATTGCTCCTTCGTCAGGTGAAGCACTTGATGAAGGGACAATGCTCCAAAAGCTTGTGATTTCAAATAAACCTGTTGGTCTACAACGTGATGTCGTGTGACTTCTGACTTTGTCTACCCCTGTCCAACACCGGCATCTCTACAACTCCAGATTTTTTTTTAAACTTTTCTCTGAGTCCACACCTAGGTTTAACTAGTTAAGCACAGTGGGCATCAATCATAAACAGACCAATACAGTCAAACGTACAACTGCTGCACCTATTACCATGACATTAAAGGAAACATTTCAAATCGAAATGTTGCACAGATGTCTGAGGAGAAAGTGAGAGGCACATGGGATAGTTTGGTGGCTTTTATTCACCAGCACAGATGGGTTGAAGGTCTCTGTAACAGCAGCTGGGGGCTGGGGGATAAATGCAGGTTAAAGGCACTGGTCAATGTGTTTTTACCTGCTTTAGCTCTCTCCACAGCTTGTTAGAATTTCGAACGGTACAAGGCTGTTCATGGTTAGCTCTCTCAGACACTGGGATCGTTCTGTGCGGGATTCTATTCACTGGTGCATATGGGGGGGATTTGCCAGGGGTAGTGGGTAATCCTCAGACCCCTCTCCCCACCAAGTCTGCAGAATTCAGCCCAAAACATCAGCCATGTGAAGGGGTTCCGGATTCGGAGTGAGCAGCTTCATAACCTCGGGCCCTCTAGGCCAGAGACTCGTAAACCTCTTCAATGAAACGGCACTCCCATTTTCTCGGGTGAATTGGTTGATTGGAAACGTGATGTTTTCTTGCATTTACGATGCCACGATAGGTTACGCCGAGCAATGGGTGAGGGTCACCCTCTCCACCCCAGCGCAGCCTCCTCCCTCCCTTTCTCACCATCCGTCTATCCAGCCGCCTCCCACAACGGGGTTGAAATCTTGTGGAGGCCATAGTGCGGCCCAGTCACAGAGAGGAAGCCTGGTCACTGCCCGCTCTACTCATCTGGTGTCAACTGAAAAAAACAGCTTCCCTGAAAATTTCCCCCGCCGGCACCCTTGGCACCTTGTTGTGGCACAGCACGGCTCTAGACTTCCTCCACCTGGTTCTTATAGCCACAGCAAGCGGATTGCCTTCCGAGGAAAAGCTGGGCCTGGTGTGCCTCGGGAGTTTAGAAGAGTCAGAGGTGGCTGAAACAGAGAGATCCTGAGGGGGCTTGACCAGCTGGGATGGGAGAATCCGAAACTAAAAGTCATCGTCTAAAAATAAGGGGGTGCCCATTTCAAACAGCGATGAAGAACATGTTTCTCTCTCAGGGGGCTGTGAGTCTTTGGAATTCCCTTCCTCAAAAGGCAGCGAAAGCAGAATCTCTAAACAGTTTTAAGGCAGAGGGAGATTACTGAGGGAGTGAAAGATTGTCAGGGGATAACGTAGAAGGGATAGTGGTTAAATTCAGATCAGCCCTGATCTTATTGAATGGTGCAGCAGGCTCGAAGGGACAAGTGGCCTACTTTTGTTTGTAGGGAGGGACAGACAGAGAAACCTGGTTTCAATGGGCATGGAAGGATGAATGTACCTTTTGGTGAACAGAGTTATTCAATCTTGAACGTTATGTTAGCTGTACAGCCCTGGCTGTCTCTATTTCTGGATGACAGTCCCACCCAGACTGATGTCAGGGAAATGTCTTACAGTGAGAATGATAAGCAATCAGACTAAAACAATGGATCCACCTCATCTTTCTCATCCTCTCCCTCTCTCTCTCTCTCTCTCCCTCCCCCCACTACCCTTGTTTTCCTGTCACACCCCCACTCCCCCTCCCCTCACCCTCGACACCCCTCCCACCCATCATCATCATCCGCCTCTGCCCCCACCGTTGTTCCCCCCTCACCCTTATTCCCTTCCCCCCCACCTCATTTTCCCTCCCCCTACCATTCTCGTTGTCTCTCCCCCACCACCCTTGGACCCCCCCATTCCCCTCCCCTTGTCCCCTCCCCCACTATCCTTGCACCCCCTTCCCCTCCCCTCATCCCCTTCTCCACTATCCCCGTTCCCCCTACCCCCTACCTGTGCTCCCCACCCCCCGAACCTTGATTCCTCCTCTCTCCACCCTCGTTCCTCCTCCCCCTCTCCCACCTCAGGAAGCCCCTTCCTCGATCTCCTGACTCTGTTGAAGGAGCCTGAGCCAAGGGCCAATGAGGAGATCGAGTGTCACGCTCTGACCGGGGGAGAAGCTGGTTTCCGGGTGACGGCTGCTCGAGTGGGGACCCTCCATCAGGTTTACTACCAACACGGCCAGGTGAGGGATCAGTACCATGGGCCACCTCCAGCTGCCAATGCCTCATCGACAGGCTGTTCCTGGAGCTCCCTCACTGAGCCATTTCACTCGGTCTTTCCCCTCCAGCGGCTGTTTCTTCCAAAGGCCTTGGAGGTTTTCTCCAGGGAATGGCTCACAGCATTGTATTAGACAGCAATCCTCAAATCCCTGAGATTCATACAATCAGACAGTACGACAAAGGCCCTTTGGCCCATCATTCTGTACCACCAGAAGTATGCTACAATCTACACTAGTCTGTTTCCTGTACTAGGTCCTTAGCCTTGAAAGTTAGGACATTTCGAGAGCTCATCCGAATACATTTTAAAGTTTGTGAGATTTTCTGCCTCAACTACCCTCCCAGGCATTGCATTCAGACCATCCCCCACCACCCTCTGGGTGAAATTCCCTCCTGCCTTACACTTTAAAATGATACCCCCTTGTTATTGACTAAGGGGGAACACCTGCTTTCTGTTCACCCTGTTCATGCCTCAAATTCCAGATCATAGTGCGATATGACCGTTCAGACAGGAGGAGACCATTCAGCCCATTCAGGGTTATATAGCCATTTTAAAAATTCGTTCACGGGAGGTGGGCGTCGCTGGCTGAGCCAGCATTTATTGCCTGTCCCTAGTTGCCCCTTGAGAAGGCGGGGATGAGCTGCCTTCTTGAACCGCTGCAGTCCACCTGCTGTGGGTTGACCCACAATGCCCTTAGGGAGGGAATTCCAGGATTTTGACCCAGCGACAGTGAAGGAGCGGAGATATATTTCCAAGTCAGGATGGTGAGTGGCTTGGAGGGGAACTTGCAGGGGGTGGTGTTCCCGTGTGTCTACTGCCTTTGTCCTTCTAGATGGAAGTGGTCTTGGGTTTGGAAGGTGCTGCCTGAGGGCCAGTGGTGAATTTCTGCAGTGCATCTTGTAGATAGTACACACTGCTGCTACTGAGCGTCGGTGGTGGAGGGAGTGAATGTTTGTGGATGTGGTGTCAATCAAGCGGCTGCTTTGTCCTGGACGGTGTCAAGCTTCTTAAGTGTTGTTGGGGCTGCACCCATCCGGACAAGTGGGGAGTATTCCATCACACTCCTGACTTGTGCCTTGTAGATGTGAACAGAAGTTGAGAATCAGGAAGTCAGTTTCTCGCCGCAGTATTCCCAGATTCTGGCCTGCTCTTATAGTCACTGAATTTATGTGGTGAGTCCATATGAATTTCTGGTCAATGGTAACCCCCAGGATGTTGATAGTGGGGGATTCAGTGATGGCAACACCATTGAATGTCAAGGGGCGGTGGTTAAATTGTCTCTTATTGGTAATGGTCATAGCCTGGTCATTACTTAATCAGAATCATAGAATCCCTATAGTGTGGAGCAGGCTCTTCAGTCCATCCAGTCCACACTAACCCTCTGAAGAGCATCCCACCCAGACCCTGCTCCTTTCCATATACCTGTAACCCCCATGGCCAATGCACCTAGCCTGCACATCTTTGGACTGCGGGAGGAAACCAGAGCACCCAGAGGGAACCCACTCAGACACGGGGAGAATGTGCAAACTGCACACAGACAGTTGCTGAGGTTAAAATCGAACCCGGGTCCCTGGCGCTGTGAGGCAGCAGTGCTAATTACTGAGCCATCCATTTCCCCTCTAGTGATGTGTACAGAACCTGTTCATCGCTGATCGGTCAAGTCATTCTATCCAGCAGCCATCATTCCCACATGGTTGGAGTGATACAGACAACATTTAGATCTTTGATATGAACAATGACATATTCCAGGTGGGATCTGGGATGGCTCAATGTGGTTTGTCTGTCTGTTGAAACAGGATACTGTTAGACTGGGCACGTTGATGGTGTTGACCTTTCCCTGAAGGTTCCTCTTCAGATATTGGAATCATGTCCCACCTCCCGCTGAACTCACCACCCCCCCACCCCCAAGAAACATCATCTATTGGGAAGGCGGAGTTCAAAGGTCAGGTTAGAACCATTCCTTGACCTCATTGGAGTTGAGGGTCAAGGCAGAAGTGCTGATAGCAATGATGCAGTTGGAAGTCAACTGTTCTGTCCCCTCATTGAGACTAACAATGCCAATTTGGAGCCTTTCAATAATCCGTCTGGTACAGTATGGTCATTCTGGAAATTATTCAGGGATGCTTTAATATTGCAAGTTGCAAAATGTGCAGTGTTTTCTTTGACCATGTCACTGGTGACCCCACAGAGTGGGATTCTCTGCCCTGGAGGGGAGTGCATTTCTGTAGCACCTTTTCAAGCCCCTTCTCCATTTCGAGCGGGCAGAGGGTATCCTCCGTGACAGATACTGCCCACAGCAACTGCTGACCCAATACAGATCCAATCACCTTCATGCTTCTCTCCCTGTGTCCCTTGACCTGGAGTCACTGTTTCATGGTCCCCTCCCCAAACCTGTTCATCCCAGCCAGTGGACCTGGCAAATGGACTCTGGTGAAAGCTAGCACTGACTTTATCGATCGTGGGGATATTGGGGCCCTCAGTCTGGATGGATTGGTGACCAGATTGTGTTGATGGGGGTCAATTCACAATGAACCATCTCACCCCCTATAGCCTTTGCCACCGTTGAGGTGCACGGTCTTCCTTGATGTAGATGAGTTGTCAGACCACCCTTTTCCTGGCACCTCCCATCCCCTGATTACAAAGGACTCCTGACAGCATGGTGCAAGGGACCCTCTCAGCATGTGGGCCTCTTCACTACCTCGATGTGGTGACTTGTGAATGGAATCAGCAGGAGGGGGCTACAGACGTAAGAAAACACAAACCTCCCTGTACACAACCGTACATAACACTGCACCTAAAGCGTGGGGTCAATCTAGAGCAAGAGCCCCCTAAAATGCCCTAAGAACAGTGCACCCATCCCTTCGTTTAAGGCATGCCAGGGTGAGGGCTTTTTCTTGAATTCTGCCCCCTAGTGGATTGACTGGGAAGAAGCGATGGGCCGAATGCCCTTTTTCTGTGCTGTAGATTATGCCTCTGTGCCTTGCTGTCCTTAACACTAATGGATTTTGGGTTAGCTTTGCAGTGAAGAGACAGTAAAATGAATGGGATGGAATACACGAGTATCCAGGCTATCCCTAACGTCTGTTTTCGGGGTTTTATTTAGCTTTCGGAGAGCCTCTGTACAACTTCCGAGATCAGGACGCATGCCCAGAACTCCTTAGACAACCTCGCTCCAAAACACAAGCATCTTCAGGATCCTGTTCCCTACCAGGTATGAGGTCAGAGCTGAAGCCTGCAGCTGTAAGTTCTACTTTAGCCAGTTGTCAATGAAGGATCCTCACAGTAAATGTGGCCTTTATCAGGTTCTGTTCCAGAGGCACCGATCACCCCCTGGTTTAAACTCCAGTTTGGGTATTTGCAGGTGGGAATTCAGCCAGAAATGGTCTCTTCACCTGGTGGGTGGTGGGGTTATTTACCAGGGGTCATCTTAAGCTAACCCCCAAACTTCTCACAGTGGTAGGGGAATGACCCCATGACCCATGTCTGGATTAGTTGCTCCTCAGTGGGTTAACACTCTCACCTTGGAATCCATAAACTATGGATTTGATTCCCACTCCAGGTACATGAGGATACAACCCAGTGTGGAGCTGGATGAACACAGCAGGCCAGGCAGCATCAGAGGAGCAGGAAAGCTGACATTTCGGGTCGGGACCCTTCTTCAGAAATTTTTCAGACCCCATTTTCTCTGATGCTGCCTGGCCTGCTGTGTTCCTCCAGCTCCACACTGTGTTATGTCTGACTTCAGCATCGGCAGTTCTTACTATCTCCACACGAGGATATAATCCAGGACAACGCTCCCTGTGCCATTCATGAGGAAGGGACTAAGAATGGACATTGGAGTGAGATCCCTGTGTCCTATCAGCTGGACAGTGACACTGCCAGCAGCACTAACTCGAAACAGGAGCGTCCTGGTCAATGTTTATCTCTCAGTCATCATACAGTTACATTGCTATCCATGGGAGGTTGCTTTGTGTAAATTGGCTGCTGAGCCTCAGATCTTACACCATGGGCTGTGAAGGGTTCTGGAATGCTCTCCCAGTGTGAAAGGGAGCCATAACAGTGAAAGTCCTTCCTTTGTTTCCAGGTTGCTATTTCACGGAAGCTCCGTGACCTCCTCAATGACCTCATCAAGAAGAGCAACCCAAGTACGCAGTGTCCCAAATGAGCCAATCACATCGCTGCTCCCTGTAGGTGTCAACAGCCAATCAGAAAAGGTGGAAGAAGTTTGGAAGGATTGAACTGAAAACAGAGATAATGCCGAAGGTCATGGTCTTTGCAGTCGTCAGGACAAACATAAGAAAGCCAAGTCTCAAATGACATTACCAATTGCAACGAGGAACTCTACACTCCCAAACTCCCAACAATTGGCTGACTGATTCAAGTTCTTAATTGGCAGAGTACAGACTGTACGCGACCAGCCCACGCTTGCAAATCCCAAAAACAATGTGATGGATTCTGTGATTGAGTAGCATTTGTTGAACAATCCGACTTTGGCAATAATGGTACTTCTGACTGTTCGAGGTGGTTAGGGGAGCAGGGGTTAAATAATTATTCTTCTGTAGCAGTGAATAATTCCCAAGTGAACCCTAAAGTCCAGTTTCAGCTGGATTCTGTGCCTGAACATCGTACAAAACAGAGCCAGTATTAACAAAATAAAATCCCAGAGGCTTCAAAGTTAGAAGGGAAGTAGAAAGAGGGAAGTGATGGAGAATGGGGGATAACAGTATCAACCTAAAGATTAATGGAGCCTTGATTGGGCAAGAAGACATTAGCAAATTTAACCCAATGCTCAGAATTTGTATGAAATGAGATTGGAATTTGGATAATGGGATGCTTATATGGCTAAAAATGATTCAAAGCCACTGCATTTTCCTCTGTTCCTCCAAGTTTCCATTTTAAATCATTTGGAGTGGTCTCTGTCCCTGTGTATATTTGAATAAACGATCAGAACCCTGTGCAGGCTCCTGTGGTTGATCATTAGTAGTAACCGCCCTATAACATTTTGAAGATAATCAGCCGAGGTCATGATGTGGCTCATTGTTACAAGCCCTGTACATTAACACACACACACAGGGACCCATTCTCCACAAACAAAAGCAATATGTTTGGAGCTCTCACCCTTTGGAATTACCTAGGTGCCTTGGGGAACCTGTACTTGCCCTCGGCTTCTTACATAGCAACACCACGTCCAATCAGAGTCGATTTACCATCCACCTTCTGAAAAGGCATTGGTGGTGATCTTTCAGGAATCGCTGATGTCAAGGAGGGTCCTAGAGGACTGGAAAATGGCTAACGTAACAGTTCCGTTTCAGAAGGGAGGGAGGTAGTAGGCAGGAAACTATTGGCTGGTTAGCCTGACCTCCTTTGTTCGTAAGATTTTAGATTCCATTGTTAAGGATGAGATTGCAGAGTACCGGAAAGTGCGTGGTAAAATAGGATAGAGTCAGCACGACTTCATCAGGGGAGGTCATGTCTGACGAATCTGTTAAAAATCTTTGAGGAGGTAACGAGCAGGTTAGACAAAGGAGAGCCAGTGGAGATGATCTGTTTGGATTCCAGGAGGCCTTTGGCAAGATGCCACGTAGGAGACTGCTAAATAAACTAAGAGCCCACTGTGTTAGGGGTAAGGTACTGGCATGGATATTGGCAGAAGGCAGAGAGTGGGGATTAAGGGGTCTTTTTTAGGATGGCAGCCAGCGACTACTGGAGTTCCACAGGGGTCAGTGTTGGGAAAACTGTTCACTTTATACATTAATGATGTGGATGAAGGAACTGAGGGCATTGTTGCTAAGTTTGTAGATGAAGTAAAGATAGGTGGAGGGACAGGTTAGTGTAGAGGATGCAGGCAGGCTGCAGAAAGTCTTGAACAGGTTAGCAAAGTTGGCAGAGATGTGGCAGATGGGATACAAGGTGAGAACGTGTAAGGTAGGAAGAATAGAGGCACAGACTATTTTCTAAACGGGGAAAGGTTTCAGAAATCTGAAGCACAAAGGGACTCGGGAGCCCTAGTTAAGGATTGTCTTAAGGTTAATATGCAGGTTGAGTTGGCAGTTAGGAGTGCAAATATAATGTTAGCATTTATTTCAAGAGGGCTAGAATACAAGAGCAGGGATGTACTGCTGAGGCTGTATAAGACTCTGTTCAGACCACATTTGAATATTGTGGGAATTTTGGGCCCTGGGTCTAAGGAAGGATGTGCTGATGTTGCAAGAGATTCAGAGGAGGTTTACAAGAATGATGCTAGAAATGAAGGGCTTGTCATACGAGGAGCAGTTGACAGCTCTAAGTCTGTACTGGTGGAGTTGAGAAGGATCAGAGAGGATCTGATTAAAAATTACAGAATACTGAAAGGCCTGGATTGAGTGGATATGGAAAAGATGTTTTCACTAGTAGGAAAGACTGGGACCCAAGGGCACAGCATCAGAGTGAAGGGATAACCCTTTAGAACTGAGAAGAGGAGAAATTTCTTCAGCCAGAGGGTGGCGAATCTGTGGAACTCATTGCAGCAGAAGGCCAAGACATTGAGTGTATTTAAGACAGAGGTAGATTCTTGATTAGTAAGGGGATCAAGGACAGGAGAATGGGGTTGAGAAACATCAACCATGGTTGGATGATGGAGCAGACTGATGGGCTGAATGGCCTAATTATACTCCTACGTCTCTAAGGTTTTGGAGTAGATCTGTAGCTCGGGTTGTGGCTGTTGAGGTTGGTTGGCTCGCCGAGCTGGTTTCTTGTTTCGCAGATGTTTCATTACCATGCTGGGTAACATTCTCAGTGCAGCCTCCGATGAAGTGTCGGCGTGTTCTCCTGCCTGGTTTTTAAATTCTGGAGTCCGTTGCGATGGATTGCCTCACTTCCGGGTTTCCTCCGTAGTGGAATGTATATGGGGTTGAGTTCAATGTGTTTATTAATAGCATGCTTCGTGGAGTGCCATGCTTCCAGGAATTCTCATGCTTGTCTCTGCCTAGCCTGTCCCAGGATCTTGGTGTTGTCCCAGTCGAAGTCGTGGTTGTCCTTGTCCGTGTGGATTGAGATGAGTGAGTATTGGTCGTGTCTTTTTGTAGCCAGTTGGTGTTCATGTCCTCTTGTTGTTAGTTTCCTTCCTGTTTGTCCGATGTAGTGTTTCTCGCAGTCTCTGCAGGGGATCTTGGAGATGACATTGGTCCTGTCCGTGGCGGGGAGTGGGTCTTTAGTTCGGGTGAGCACTTGTTGTCGAGTTGACATGGGCTTGTGAGCCACTCTGATGCCCAGCAGTCGTAGGAGTCTTGTGGTGAGTTCCGACGTGTTCCTGATAGAGGGCACTGTGATGAGTGTGTCGGGGCGTGTAGTACCTTCCTGATGTTGTTCGTGTAGGCATCTCCTGACCCAGTTTTTTGGATATCCATTATCCTTGAACACTTGGAAGAGGTATTCCTCCTCCTCTTGTAGTTCCATGTTGCTGCAGTGTGTTGTTGCCCTTTTAAATAGTGTTCGCACGCAGCTTCGTTTGTGTGTGCTGGGATGGTTACTATTGGAAGTTCAGTACCTGGTCCGTGTGTGGGGCTTTTCGGTGTACTTTCATTTGCAGTTCCCCATTTGTCTTGTGCTCTACCATGACCTCCAGGAATGGGAGCTGATTGTTCTTCTCCACCTCTCTGGTGAGTTTTATTGTTGTTTATAAGTTTGTGTCTCTCCTCTAGTTTGGTCCGTTTAATGATGACAAAGGTGTCGTCCACGTAGCGTATCCATAGTTTAGGTTGGATTAGCGGAAGGGCCGTTCTTTCTAGTCTTTGCATCACTGCTTCTGCTATGAGTCCGGAGATAGGTGATCCCATGGGTATCCCGTTGATTTGTTCGTATGTTTGGCATTCCTCAGATGACATGTCCATCCTGGGCCTCCTGCAATGCCACAGTGATGCCACCCGAAGGCTGCAGGAACAGCAAATCATATTCAGCCTGGGAACCCTGCAGCCCAATGGTATCAATGTGGATTTCACAAGCTTCAAAATCTCCCCTCCCCCAACCGCATCCCAAAACCAGCCCAGCTCATCTCCACCTCCCTAACCTGTTCTTCCTCTCACCTATCCCCTCCTCCCACCTCAAGCCACACCCCCATCTCCTACCTACTAACATCATCCCGCCCCCCTGACCTGTCCGTCCTCCCTGGACTGACCCATCTCCTCCCTACCCCCCCACCTACACTCACCTTTACTGGCTCCATCCCCGCCTCTTCGACTTGTCTGCCTCCTCTCCACCTATCCTCTCCTCTATCCATCCTCTATCCACCTCCCCCTCTCTCCCTATTTATTTCAGAACCCTCTTCCCCTCCCCCATTTCTGATGAAGGGTTTAGGATAGATCTGGGCTGGTTTAGGATAGATCAGGGCGAGTGTAGGGTGGTTTATGATGGATCTGGGGTGATTTCAGGTGGGTTTTCACTCCCAGCAAGGGTTTGAACCTCCCACCTCCAGAGGGAGATGATGGGCACCACGTTCACAGCTTTGCCCTATCACCGAGGAAATGCTGTCAGTGTTTTAAATCCCTGTAAAAGGCGGAAGCAGCAAGTAAACTGCAAGGAGAAGAGACAGAGAAAAACCTTGAGGCAGCCGGAGAGGTTTCAGGAGCAGCATTTGGACAGAGCCACACACTCTGTCCCTGCAGTATCCAGGAGGGATACATTGTATCGCAGGAGGCAGCAGTGAAACGTTGAAGCTCAGCGCTGAGCCCCTGGGCCAGGTAAATAATGTCTTTCAGTAAGTTTCCCGAAAACAGCAGATAAAAGCTCATCTCTCCGCAATGAGAGCACCGAATTCCTGCAAACCCTCAGCAAAGGCTGTGCAAAGTGAAAGCCGGTTAAAGTGGGACCCTGCAACCCTGTTATGCCCAATCGGACAGGTTTCAAAAATTCACTTACTTTCAGTTCCGTTTCAAATCTTGTAACCTGCCTGTGGTGTGGGAGTTACTTGGGTCCACGCTGCCCGAAACAGAGCAGGATACATAAATCCAGTTGCAATTTTTACAAAAGTAAACGGGCAAGTTTTTATTTAAAAGACCCAACAATGATGTTGCAAAGAGCAGGCATGGGACGCAATGCGAATGTGATTATATTTATCCTTTAATACACCGAAGAGAGTTGCATTTATATAACGCCTTTCACTTCCGGATGGCCCTAGTATTTGTGTTTTGTTTGGCAGTGTAATTAGGGCGATGGCCTAGCTGTATTGTGGCTGGGGACCCAGATAACATTCTGGGAACCCAGGTTCAAATCCGACCGCGGCAGATGGTAGAATTTGAATTCGATGAAATGTCTGAAATTAAGAATGACCTTGAATCCAATTGTCGGGAAAACCCATCTGGTTCTTTACTTGGTCTGGCCTCCATGTGACTCCAGACCCACAGCAATGTCGTTGACCCTTCAACTTAGTTAGGATGGAAAATAAATGCTGCCAAGCCAGTGATGCCCTCATTCTGTGAATGAATAAAGGAAAAAAACTACTTTTGCATTGTAAAATAGCTGCCAAATTCTGCATAAGGAGGTGCCAGAGTTGGACTGGTGTGGGCAAGGTCAGAAGTCACACAGAAGGGTAATACACAAAAC
>JAHRHZ010000033.1:5054428-5081414 GCA_024137785.1 Ginglymostoma cirratum
CTGCTGTGTTCATCCAGCCCCATGCTTGTTATCTCGGATTCTCCAGCATCTGCAGTACCTTTTATCTCTAATACACAAAACGTTGACTGTACCTTTCCTCCAGATGTTGCCGGGCTTGCTGTATTCTTCCAGCACCATAGGAGCAGGAAAGCTTGACATTTCAGGCTTAGACCCTTCTTCAGGGTCTAGGCCCGAAACGTCAAGCTTTCGTGCTCCTATGGTGCTGCTTGACCTGCTGTGTTCATCCAGCTCCACATCTTGTTATCTCGGATTCTCCAGCATCTGCAGTTCCTGCTATCTCTGTATTCTTCCAGCCTCCTGTTTGCCTACCTAGAAGTCACATGACACCAGGTTATCATTCCAACAGGTTTTACTTGATAGGATAAGCTTTTGGAGCACTGCTCCTTCGTAACAAAGCAATGCTCTGAAAGTTTGTGATTTCCAATAAACCTGTTGGACTGTAACCTGAGATAACAAGCATGGGGCTGGATGAACACAGCAGGTCAAGCAGCATCATAGGAGCAGGAAAACTTGACGTTTCGGGCCTAGACCCGTCTCCTTTTCCTGCTCCTATGATGCTGCTTGACCTGCTGTGTTCATCCAGCCCCACGCTTGTTATCTCGGATTCTCCAGCATCTGCAGTACCTTTTAGGACTGTAACCTGGTATCGTGTGACTCCTGACCAAGTTCTGCATAGCAAGCTTCAACGAAAAAGACAACTTGATCATGACCACATGCTTTTGTATTTGCCAAGAGATCTCTCTTGTTTTTCTTCAGAACAGTGCTGAGGGATCTTTTCCATGTTCCCTTTGGTTTGTGCTCAGTCAGAGAATTGTGTCCAGGTCTGGTCCCTACACTGTAGATTGGATGTGATTGTACCAGAGGGAGTGCGAAGGAGATTCGCCAGGATGTTGCCTGGGATGGAGCATTTCAGCAATCGAAGAGTTGCTGGATAAACTCAGGTTGTTTTCTTTGGAGCAGGGAATATCGACAGGGGCCCTGAAACCAATGTATCAGAATCTGAGATGGGTGGATAGAAAGCAATTGCTCCCCTTAGTTGAAGGGTCACTAACAAAGTGGCATCATTTTAAAGTGAAAGGCAGGAGGTTTGGAGTGGATTTGAGGGAGATTTTCTTTCATCTGGAGAGTGTATTGGCAAACTGGAATGCACTGCCTGGGAGGGGAGTTGAGGCAGGAAACCCCTCGATGTTTAAAATATTCTTGGAGGAGCACTACGGAACATGGTGGTATTGTTGTTAGATATTTAATCCAGACACCCAGGAGACGTTCTGGGGACCCAGATTTGAATTCAGTAAAAATCTGGAATTAAAATCTAATGATGACCGTGAATCCATTGTCAGTTGTTGGAAAAAACCCAATCGGTTCACAAATATCCTTCAGGGAAGGAAACTGCTATTGTTACCTGGTCTGGTCTACATGTGACTCCAGACCCATAGCAATGTGGTTGATTCTCAACTCGGTTAGGAATCGGCAATAAATGCTGGCCCAGCTAGTGAGGCCTTCATCCTGTGACTTGACTTTTAAAAAATAACTTGAAATGTCATTCAAGGCTAAGGGCCTAGTGCAGGACAGGGAGACTTGTGTAGATAGTAGATAGATGGGTGCAGACATGATGGGCTGATGGGCCTCTTCTATGTTGTGTGCCTATGTGACTCCTGACCAGGCCTCAATCTTAGCCAAATGATGGCACCTTGCACTCTGTCCAAGTGCTGGGAGTGTCTTCTTCGAAGTGTTGTATCAACTTTATTGAATTTATGAAGGGATGAAGGCCCATCAGCCCATCTTCCTTATACTAGCTCTATGTCAGAGCACTTTTCAGTGAATCCCACTCCCAGGATCTTTATGATTTTATTGTCACGTGTATTTTAAAGTGAGAAAAATGGTTAAATACAGTGAAAAGCTTTTCCACTGCTGCCATTTTGCATAGTTTTAAGGATTTAAAAAAAAAAAATCTAGCTTTAAAGAGAGTCCATCAGTCCTGAGCCAGCTCATCATCAATGCTCATGTTGCCATCCCTCCTCCACCAGCTCACCACTGTCCATGCCAGACCTAACCAACGTTGAAGTTGCCGCTCCTCAGGTGCCATCTTTCTCTGCTGGGCCAATTTTCCGCCTCACCGCTATCTGCACTGGAGCCAACCAATGTCAGAATCGCGCCAGGCCCGATGTTACTGTGATGCCCTTCTGCCACCAATTCGCTGTGCCCAGCACTGTACCCAAACAGCAACAGGCACCATCTTTTGCCTCTGGGCCTACCTCGCCGATGACGTAGCAGCTGCTGATTCTGATG
The DNA here is from genome assembly GCA_024137785.1 of Ginglymostoma cirratum. Classification (NCBI taxonomy): domain Eukaryota; kingdom Metazoa; phylum Chordata; class Chondrichthyes; order Orectolobiformes; family Ginglymostomatidae; genus Ginglymostoma; species Ginglymostoma cirratum. Next base: position 5,056,739 of record JAHRHZ010000033.1, read on the forward strand.
TCAGGCCCCATGCTTCCCCTGGAAAGGTAAATAGGGGCCCATTCGCTGCCCCCACGGGTTCCGCACTGGGCTCAGTTGAGTCTGCGTTGGCATTTCTCCCCATCACCAATGGTAAAGAAAGTAAGCGAAAAGAAAATCAGAACCATCCTGATGACATGAGCATGGATAACCTTGTAGTGTTTGGTCAAATTATTTCCCTTTTGAGTGTTTTATCAAATCTCACCCTAATAATGTTAGTTTGGGTCGGAGGAGGCTCGTTGCTCTGGACCTTTCCTGGTCTCTGGCCATTCCAGACTATTTGGCAGCCCCCAATGTGCTGTTTCAGTTTAGATCTGTGTCACCACATCACAGTGAGACAGAAACAGAACGGTCAATTAGAGATGCTCCCACCCTGAACCACTAAGCCTCTCTCTGTGACGATGATTGAGCATTTTGTATTCTCAGAACTGTCTAACACTCTGACGGAGGCATTAACTGTTTACAGGTGGCTCAGTACAGCTACAGCAACCACCTACGTTTAGCTAATACCTATTTAATAGAGGAAAATGTCGAAAGCCGTTTTGCAGGAGCGATTAGCTATCAATGACATTCACACCCAGCCAGAAACACAGAGAGTGGGGCGGGTGACTATGAGCATGGTCTTTATAAGAGGCTTAAGGGAGGTACAGTTATTCAGAGAGACTTTTTTTTTTTTAAAAGATAGTTTCTCATCAACCTCTTCAGGGATGTTATTACATGCGTCCGAAGCAGTTGGGGCTTGAACCCGGATCCCCTGTCTCTGAGGTGCTACCGCTGCACCCCAAAACTCCCCAAAACAGACTCTTACCACTAGACCAGATCACCTCGTTATCATAAGATTGCGGTGGGATCTTGCTGTGTACAATTGACTGCTCCTTTCGGAACCTTGGGATGTCCCAAAGTGATTCCCAGTCGTCGGATGTGTGTCTGACAGATGCCGCCCGAGAGAGCAAGAACCAAAACGCATATCATCTGTGTGATTTCTAATCATGAGTCACCGTCTCACAACCTTCTGTCCAGGAACATTCTTCTGTGTTGACTGTTTATAATACTGTCTTTAAGAGGCGTATTTTGTCCCTTTATTTTAAGAGTGGTTTTAGGTGAGAGTGACGAGCGATCTATTGAAATCCCAGACAGTAAACAGCTTGTGAGGCCTTGGGGTTTTTTTTTTAAAGTTGGAACAATAGAAGCAGCCTGAGTAGGTGAGGTCAAGCTCCCACACAACCAGATTTGCAGTTTTAGCTCTTCAGTAGCAGTTGCTGCTGGCGCCTTGAAGCTGGGTTTGGAAGCTGCAATACGTCTCTCCCTGTGACACTCTCTGAGATTTCTGTTGATGTTTTCCCCCCTGGACAGGAGAATTGTCTGTGAGACAATCTATTTCACTGAATTTGCCTTTGCCAAGGGTGTGTTTACAGGATATCGGAACAATTACTGTTTAGCAGTTAAATAATCTATAATTCAGTTAAGTTTTTCCAATTGGTCTTTCTTTTGGTGTATTTTAACTATAATTTATAAATAAACTGCGTTTTGCTTCAAATCTGGTAGTTTGACGAGTTGAATTGCATCTGGAACGTAATGCCTGGCACTTGCCTTTAAAATAAGAAAAGGTTCAGTTCTAGGCTATCTTCTTAATATATTTTGAGGGGCTTTGATCTTGTCCATGATAACGTTCACAGGCATGTTCTTCGAAAGTAAGGGTTCTTCAACACTCAGAAAATCTACCTGCTCAGACTCTTGACCGTGTGAACCATCCAGGGTGAATGTTTCAGACCGTCAGCCAGGCTGAGGGTGACCTGAGTCTGTGTGTCTGTGTCATTAGAGACAGATACTGAGGGAGAGGAGAGAGACACATTGACGTCAGAGCAATAGACACTGGGACTGAACATTAGAACATCAGAAATAGAAAGTGGGTCACTTGGCTCCTGCAGTCTGCTCTGCCATTCAGTTTTTTTTAAAAAAAAATCACTTGTGGGATGTGACCGTCACTGGCTGGCCAACAGTGTTGCCTGCCCCTTGAGAAGGTGGGGGTGAGCTGCCATCTTGCACCACTGCAGTCCACCTGCCGTGGGTTGACCCACAATGTCCTAAGAGAGGGAATTCCAGGGTTTTGACTGTGACAGTTAAGGAAGATGAAATGTCCTTCTAGATGGACATGGGTTTGGAAGGTGCTGTCTGAGGATCTTTGGTGAATTTCTGCCGTGCATCTTGTAGATGGTACACACTGCTGCTACTGAGCGTTGGTGGCGGAGGGAGTGGATGCTTGTGGATGTGGTGCCAATCAAGCGGCTGCTTTGTCCTGGATGGTGTCAAGCTTCTTGAGTGTTGTTGGGGCTTCACTCATCCAGGCAAGTGGGGAGTATTCCATCACACTCCTGACTTGTGCCTTGTAGATGGCGGACAGGCTTTGGGGAGTCAGGAGGTGAGTTACTCATGGTATTCCTAGCCTCTGACCTGTGTTTGTAGCCATCGTGTTTATATGGCGAGTCCAGTTCAGTTTCTAGTTGATGGTAACCCCCAGGATGTTAATTGGATGTTGTTAGGAAGACAATGGTGAGATGGTACAAGATAAAGTGAGGGAGCAGAGGGACAGGGGTGTATATGTGCATAAGTCATTTAAGGTGGCAAGAGAATAGTGAATAAAACGTACAGTCTCCTAGGCTTTATTAATAGGATCATTGAGTACAAGAGCAAGGAGCTGATGTTGATCCTGTACCAGATGCTTGTCAGACCTTAGCTGGAGTATCGTGCCCACTTCTGAGTGGAGAAGGATGTTGAGAGCAAGTACGGAAATGTTGACGAGAATGGTTTCAGACATGAGGAACATCAGCCGTGAAGGTCGATTGGTGATGTTAGGACTGATGTCCTTGGAGAAGAGAAGGTCAGAGGGGACATGGCGAAGCAGACAGGGAGAGACTGCTCCCACTTGTGAAGAAGTTGAGGATGAGACAGCATGGCTTCAAAACTAGGCAGCAGTATGAAGATGTGGATACAATTACAATGTTTAAAAGACATTTGGATAAGTAAATGAATAAGAAAGATTTGGAGGGATAATGGCCAGGAGCAGGCTGGTGGGATCAGTTTAGTTTGGGATCATGTTCAGCATGGACTGGTTGGACTGATGGGTCTGTTTCTGTACTGTATGACTCTACGAGGGGAAACATTTTCATGTAGCGAGTAGTTGGGGCCTGGAATGCACTGCCTGAGAATGTGGAGGAGGCGGATTCACTCGAGGTCTACTTCCCTTCGGAATACCATTATTATTTAAAAAGGAAGAATGTGCAGAGTGGTAGGGAGAAGGCAGGAGAATGACATTTGGTGAATTGCTTGTGTGGAGAGCCAAGGCAGATGTGATGGGCAGAATGCTGTGACAGTTTTGTAACTTCTCCTCACTGTTTCATCCTCATTCTCTAGGGAGTTGGTGGAAATGATGCCTCTGTCTAGTAAGAAGGAGACAAAATACCGCTACTTTATCTTGTTGGAGGACTTGTCCTTTCAGGGCCGGGTCTTTCCTGCCGGCAACATTGCCGTCATTGCTGAGGCTGACTTCCTGCAGAGCGAGGGTCACGGGCCAAGCTGCAGAATGAAGTTCCACCTGGTGGAGGCGGAAGTGTACCTTGTCCTAGAGCTGGCCAGCCTGCGTGAGCTGAGTGAGCAGGAGGCAGGATTTCTGCAGGCTGTCAGTCCCTCCGCCCAGCGCTTAGACCTCTACCTGGAAGAGGCAACACTTGCAAACGCACGGCAGCTCCAAATCTGGGATCCTGTCATCGTCGACTACAAATCCCAGTCACTGCCTGGACTCATCGCTTACATCGGAAGCATATGCGACAGCCCAAAGCTTTCTGGAACGTTCTTTGGAATAAAGTTGCAGGTAGGCTTCATTGAAGGTGCAACTGTGTTCAGTCAATGTTGACCCCACCCCGAACACTTGGTTAGATTCCAGTCGGTAACTCTGTCCCGGGTATCTGTTATTCCATATATAAACCACCCAGAACCCTAGATTGTGCAGTGAAGAAGGTCTCTGAGTACAATGGAACCTTGATCAGCTGGGCCAATGGGCCGAGGAGTGGCAGATGGTGTTTAATTTAGATAAATGTGAGGTGTTGCATTTCGGAAAGGCAAACCAGGGCAGGACTTACACACTTAATAGTGGGGCCGTGGAGAGTGTTGCCAAGCAAAGAGACCTTGGAGTGCAGGTTCATAGTTTCTTGCAAGTGGAGTTGCAGGTAGAACAGGGTCGCGAAGAAGGCCTTTGGTACACTTGCCTTTATTGGTCAGTGCATTGAGTATAGGAGTTGGGACGTCATATTGCGGCTGTACAGGACATTGGTTAGGCCACTATTAGAATACTGTGTTTAATACTGCTTGAGGAAAGATGTTGTTAAACTTGAGAGGGTGCAGAAGGTGCAGGAAAGATTTATAACTATGTTGGAGACTTTGAACTATAGGGAGAGGCTATTTTGCCAGGAGTGTTGGAGGCTGAGGGGTGACCCTGTAGAAGTTTATAAAATCATGAGGGGCATGGATAGGGAGAATAGACAACATCTCTTTCCCAGGGTGCAGGAATCCAAAACTAGAGGTCGTAAGTTTAAGGTGAGAGGAGAAAGATTTAAAAGGGACCTAAGGGACAACTTTTTTTTCATGCAGAGGGCGGTGCATGTATGGAATGAGCTGCCAGAGGAAGTGATGGAGGCTGGTACAATGACAACATTTAAAAGGCATCTGAATGGATATATGAATAGGAAGGGTTTAGAATGAATTGGGCCAAATACTGGTAAATGGGACTGGATTAATTTAGGATATCTGATTGGCATAGATGAGTTGGGCCAAAGGGTCTGTTTCCATGCTATATAACCCTATGTCTCCTAAAAATAATAAAATATGGTGAAGATTAGTGGAAGCCAGAGGATTGGAAAGCTTTTAAAAGCCAGCAGTGGATAATTTAAAAATAGCAATAAGGAGAGAGAAGATGAAATACAAGAGTAAGCTAGCTAGTAATATAAAAGGAGATTGCGAGAGAGTTTTTAGATATGTAAAAGATGAGAGAGAGGCAAGAGTGGACATTGGACTATTGGCAAATGAGGCTGGGGAGTGAAGAAATAGTAGAGGAACTGAATAGGGACTTTACATCAGTCTTCATGGACCTTCCTTTGGGAAGGTCTTATGAGGAAAGGCTGAGGGACTCGAGGCTGTTTTCGTTAGAGAGAAGAAGGTTAAGAGGTGACTTAATAGAGACATACAAGATGATCAGAGGATTAGATAGGGTGGACAGTGAGAGCCTTTTTCCTCGGATGGTGACGGCTAGCACGAGGGGACATAGCTTTAAATTGAGGGGTGATAGATATAGGACAGATGTCAGAGGTAGATTCTTTACCCAGAGAGTAGTAAGGGCGTGGAATGCCTTGCCAGCAGCAGTTGTAGACTCGCCAACTTTAAGGGCATTTAAATGGTCGTTGGATAAACATATGGATGATAATGGAACAGTGTAGGTTAGATGGGCTTCAGATTGGTTTCACAGGTCGGCGCAACATCGAGGGCCGAAGGGCCTGTACTGCGCTGTAACGTTCTATGTTAGATGACACCGGCAACACACCAGAACTTCCAAGTAAGTCAGGGCGCAGAGGTGAGTGTGTTGTTCATCACTAAGGAAAAGGTGCTGGGGAGGCTGAAAGGTCTGAAGGTGGATAAATCACTCGGACAGGATGGACTACACCCTAGAGTTCTGAAGGAGATAGCTAAGGAGATTGTGGAAGCAATGGTGGTGAGATTTCAGGAATCACTGGAGTCAGGGAGGATCCCAGAGGATTGGAAAATGGCATTTCTGATGAAGGGTTTAGGCCCGAAACGTCAAGTTTTCCTGCTCCTACGATGCTGCTTGACCTGCTGTGTTCATCCAGCCCCATGCTTGTTATCTCGGATTCTCCAGCATCTGCAGTACCTTTTATCTCGGCTAATGTAACAGTCCCTTTTTAAGAAGGGAGGGACACAGAGGACAGGAAATTATAGGTTGGTTAGTCTGAGCTTAGTTGTTGGTAAGACTTTAAAATCCATTATTGAGAATAGGGATAAAGATGTCTTTTTTGGATGGCAGCCAGTGATTAGCAGGGTTCCGCAGGGATCAGTGTTAGAACCAAAACTACTCCCGTTTATACATTAATGAACTGAAGGCATTGTTGCTAAGTTTGTGGATGACACAAAGATAGGTGGAGGGTCAGATAGTGTTGAGGAAGTGGGGAAGGCTGCAGAAGAATTTGGATAGGAGAGTGGGCAAAGAAGAAACAGATGGTATTCAATATGGGAAAGCCAGGTTATGCACTTCGGCCGGAAGAATGAAGGTGTAGACTGTTTCCTAAATGGGGGTTATCTGAAGCACAAAGGAACTTGGGAGTCCTAGTTCAATATTCTGTTAAAGTTAATATGCAGATTCAGTTATAGAGTAATACAGCTTAGAAACAGGCCCTTCAGCCCAAACTGGTCCAAGCTAGTATGCGCCCTGACTTTCTTGAAGTTCTGGTGTGTTGCCCAGTCAACTAGTTCCAACTGCCTACATTTGGTCCATATCCCTTTACCTATCCAAATGTACCTATCCAATTTTTTTTTTAAAATGTTACTATTGTATCTGCCTCAACCACTTTCTATGGCAGCCCATTCCATATATGCGCCACTTTCTGTGTGAAGAAGTTGCCCCTCAAATCCTTCTTAAATGTTCCCCCTCGCACCTTAAACCTCTGCCCTCTAGTTTTCAATTCCCATCCGTGGGAAAAAGACTATATGCATTCATCCTATCTATGCCCCTCGTGATTTTATACGCCTCAATAAGGTCACCCCTCATTCTCCTACATTCCAAGGAATAAAGTCCTATCCTGGCCAACCTCTTCCTATTACTCAGGCCTACAAGTCCTGGCAACATCCTTGAAAACCTTCTCTGCACACTTTCCAGTTTATGCCTTTCCTATAACGGGGTGACCAAAACTGTACACAGTACCCTACAGAGATAATAGGTACTGCAGATGCTGGAGAATCCGAGATAACAAGGTGTGGAGCTGGATGAACACAGCAGGTCAAGCAGCATCATAGGAGCAGGAAAGCTTGACGTTTCGGGCCTAAACCCTTCATCAGAAATGGGGGAGGGGAAGAGGGTTCTGAAATAAATAGGGAGAGAGGGGGAGGCGGATAGATGATGGATAGGTGGAGAGGAGGCAGACAAGTCGAAGAGGCGGGGATGGAGCCAGTAAAGGTGAGTGTAGGTGGGGGGATAGGGAGGAGATAGGTCAGTCCAGGGAGGACGGACAGGTCAAGGGGGCGGGATGAGGTTAGTAGGTGGGAGGAGGGGATAGGTGAGAGGAAGAACAGGTTAGGGAGGCGGGGACGAGCTGGGCTGGTTTTGGGATGCGGTTGGGGGAGGGGAGATTTTGAAGCTTGTGAAATCCACATTGATACCATTGGGCTGCAGGGTTCCCAGGCTGAATATGATTTGCTGTTCCTGCAGCCTTCGGGTGGCATCACTGTGGCATTGCAGGAGGCCCAGGATGGACATGTCATCTGAGGAATGGGAGGGGGAGTTGAAATGGTTCGCGACTGGGAGGTGCAGTTGTTTGTTGCGAACTGAGCGTAGGTGTTCCGCAAAGTGGTCCCCAAGCTTCCGCTTGGTTTCCCCGATGTAGAGGAGGCCACAACAGGTACAGCGGATGCAGTATACCACATTGGCAGATGTGCAGGAGAACATCTGCCTGATGTGGAAAGTCTTTTTGGGGCCTGGGATGAGGGTGAGGGTGTGGGGGCAGGTGCAGCACTTCCTGTGGTTGCAGGGAATAGTGCCGGGTGTGGTGGGGCTGGAGGGGAGTGTGGAGTGGACAAGGGAGTCACGGAGAGAGTGGTCCCTCTGCAAAGCAGATAAGGGTGGGGAGGGAAAAATGTCTTTGGTGGTGGGGTCGGATTGCAGATGGCGGAAGTGTCGGAGGATGATGTGTTGGATCCGGAGGTTGGTAGGGTAAGTGTGGCCTCACCAGCAACTTATACACGTGTATCATAACATCCCATCCCAACTCCTTTACTCAATGCCTCGACCGATGAAGGCCAGCATGCTACATGCTGCCTTCACCACCCTGTCTACACATGACGCCGCTTTCAGTGAACTATGTACTTGTACTCCTGGGTCCCTCTGTTCCACAACACTCCTCAGGACCTTACCATTTACTGTATAAGTCCTACTTTGGTTTGACGTTCCAAAATGCAACACCTCACACTCATCTGTATTGAATTGCATTTGCCAATCCTCAGCCCACTTCCTCATCTGATCAAGATCCCTCTGTAATTTTTGATAACTTTCCTCGCTATTAATGATACCTCCTAATTTTGTATCATCCGCAAACTTACTAATCATGCCTTGTACATTCAGATCCAGATCATTTATGTAAGTAACAAATAACCAAGGTCCCAGCACCGACCCCTGCGGCACACCGTTAGTCACAAGACTCCAGTCCGAGAAACAACCTTCAACCCTCTCCCTCTGCTTTCTACCATCGAGCCAATTTTGAATCCAATCAGTTAGCTCTCCCTGGATCCCGTGCAACCTCACCTTCATGACTAGCCTGTTGTGCAGGACCTTGTCAAAGTCCACATAAATAACATCCACTGCCCTTTCCTCCTCTATCCTCTTGGTTACCTCTTCGAAAAACTCTAAAAGATTTGTCAGATGTGATTTTCCGCACATATATCCATGCTGACTATCCCTAATCAGACCTTGACCATCCAAAAGGTGGTTGATGCTGTCCCTCAGTATCCTCTCCAGTAACTTGCCTACCACGGTCAGGCTCACTGGCCTGTAGTTCCCTGGCTTGTCTTTGCTACCTTTCTTAAACAATGGAACAACGTTAGCCGCCCTCCAGTCTTCTGGAACTTCTCGCCAGCGGCTAAAGAGGAAACAAAAGTCTCTGCAAGGGCCTCTGCAATTCCTTCCCTAGTCTCCCACAATGTCCGAGGATGGACTTGATCAGGCCCAGGGGATTTAGCCACCTTAATGCGGTATAAGACTGCAAACACCTCCTCTCTGGTAACATGTATGTGGTCCAAAACATCCCCACTTGTTTCCCTTATTTCTTTAGCGTCCATGATTCTCTCCTTAGTAAACACTTGGGGAAGATTTTTAATGAATATTTCTCATCTCCTGTGGTTCCACACACAGATGGCCTTGCTGATCTTTAAGGGGACCTATTCTCTCCCTAGCCACCCTTTTAATATAGTTATAAAACCTCTTGGGATTATCTTTAACCTTATCTGCCAAATCCATCTCATACCTTCCTTTTACTCTTCTGATTTCCCTCTTGAGTGTGCTCCTACACTTTTTATAGTCATGTAGGGATTCACTTGAGCCCGATAGCTTAAACCAATGTATGCCGCCTTCTTTTTCCTGACCACAGCCTCAGTATCTCTCATCAGGCAGGGATCCCTAAACCTGCAGCTTTTCCTTTCACCCTAACAGGGACATACTGTCCCTGGACTTTTGGTATCACACTTTTAAAACACTCCCATTTGCCAGTCATTCCTATTCCTTTTCCTTCAAACAGACTCACCCAGTCGAGCTCTGCTAGATCCTGACTAATGGCCCCAAAATTGGCCCTGCTCCAGTTTAGCACCTTAACCTTTGACCTGTCCTATTTTTTTGACAGTTGACAATTAGGAAGGCAAATGCGATGTTAGCATTCACTTCAAGAGGGCTAGAGTACAAGAGGCTGTATAAGGCTCTGCTCAGACTGCATTTGGTATATTGTGAGCGGTTTTGGGTCCCGTATCTAAGGAAGGATGTGCCGGCATTGGAGGGGGTCCAGAGGAGGTTTACAAGAATGATCCTGGCGATGAAGGACTTATCCCTGGATGAGGGGGGGATTTCACATTGAAACTTAGAGAATACTGAGAGGCGCAGATAGACTGGATGTGGAGAAGATGTTTCCACCAGTAGGAGAGACTATGACCCAAAGGCACAGCCTCAGAGTGAAGGAATGATCCTTTAGAACTGAGATGAGGAGGAATTTCTTCAGGCAGAGGCTGCTGAATGTGTGGACCTCCTTGCTGCAGAGGGCCTAGTCACTGAGTGTCTTTAAGGCAGAGATAGGTCCTTTTATTAGTCAGGGGATCGAGTTGTGAGGGCAATGGGGTTGAGAAGCATATCAGCCATGATTGAATGGCAGATCAGAGTCGATAGGTCGAATGGCCAATTCTCCTATATCTTATGGTACTTATAGCAAGGTATCTATTATTTTATGTAAACCATCCCTCTCGCGTCTTTAACTCACTCCCAGTATGATAATGAAGATATAATCATACTCTGAACCCCTTGGTTCGATTCTGGTCTGTAACCCTCTCTCCAGTATCAATATATAAATCACTCAAACCTCCTCGATTAGATCTCAGTTTGTAAATCATTCCTGTGTATTTGTTGTCCAATAAAGCTGAGTTGAATTGTGAGTTCAGGTTGTGGATCCTACGAAGAATAAAAAACAGAAGAGGTCCTTTGCAGGTCTGGGAGAGGGAGGCTCTGAGCTGGGGGAGTCTTGATTGTAGTGCCTGGAGATGCCTGCGCGTTGCTGTAAGTGTGTGTTTCAGGAGTCGCAGGGAGAAGCGCTTCTGGAGGGTCTCAATGTTCTGAATGTAGATATTGTCACGGTTGGGGCCAAATTGGGAAGGCTTGAATGTGGATTGTCGTCCATTGGGGATGATCTGGTTCTGTAGGCAGGTACTAAGAAAGGTGATGTGGCTGATTTTCTGATGAAAGGTCTAGGCCCGAAACGTCAAGCTTTCCTGCTCCTATGATGCTGCTTGGCCTGCTGTGTTCATCCAGCCCCATGCTTGTTATCTCGGATTCTCCAGTACCTTTTATCTCTGTGTATTTGTTGTTCTATCTATACCAGCCTCCCACCTCCCTGAACCCCTCAATTAGATTCCAGAATGCATCCCACATCCAGATATCCAATATGCTCCATATAGCCCACGCTAAACCCTTCGACTGAAGGGAAGAGGAGCCAGCCTTTGACGGACTCCTGGAGTTGTCTCCACTTCCCTTACACACTGGGTACAGAATCAAACCCAGAGTTTTAAAGATTTTAAACCTTTCATCTGTCTACTCCCTATTTCCATTCCTTGCTCCTGCCCAATCCTACCCCGCACGCCCAATCCCTTCCTGTCTCTTCCCATCCCCCACTTCTCACCATTTTCACTTCCTCTCTCCCCCTGTATTTTAAATCTCCTGTGGCAGGTGGAAGTGGAAGAAGATGGGAAAAATGATGGAACGTTTAACAGGAAGCAGTATTTCCAGTGCGAGAGAGGTCACGGCATCTTTGTGCCGTTCCACAAGGTCAGGCGGTGCTGGAGCATCGAGGAAGCGGGGAAGTGCATCAGCGTGGGAGCCGGAAAGATGGAAGATCCATTGAGGGATCACCCAGTTGGCACTGGTGACCGAGTGGCTGTCTACCTGGAGGAGGGGATGGAAAGGGGGTTGGTGATCGATGTCATCAATGAAGACTCAACTGTGATGGTCAACTTTAAGCCGGTGAGTGGGTCCTTCCCACCTTGGGAACCATGGCAACGGTCTCCCTAGAGCCCGTGTTTGGGGTGTCCTCGCCTCTTGCTAGAATGGGGGTGATTGGTTCGTGTGACCTCTCCACCATTAGCCAGGCTGCTGCAAGTGACCGGGAATGATTTCATAAAGACGAGGGACTATCCCACACCGACCGGGAATAATGAATCCTGGAATTGTCCTGGAGACTCTGATGAAATAGTCGGTGCTTGTCGGGATGCGTTGTGTAAATCCCAGGTACTTCCACATTTGTACCTTGCCCCAGTGACGTCTGACCTCCATGTGAGGGAGGGGAGGGAAGGGGATCAGCTGATTACTGACTGCCTCGTACCCTTGCCCTCTCAGTTTTGGTTAGCCCAGTTGCCGTGACTCAAAGTGGTGAGTTCAGATCCCACTGCAGGACCCCTGAAACCTAGATAACAGTCTCACAGTGCGGTACCAGAGCTGTATGAGAAGCCATCTTTTAGCAGCGATAAACCGAGATCCCGTTTATTCCTTTCATGGAGTATGACAATTCTCCTGGTGTCTTTGCAAAAATTCCTGCCACCATTGCCTGAATCTCCAGCCGCGGGAGATGGCGGTGCTGATTTTCCTCACACCCGTCCTAGGGGCTAATTGCAGACCGTTACATTCCCCCTTTGGTTTTTTTTCCCACCATTTTGGGTTTGCTGAAGTGAGAAAGCGCTCACCAGTGTCTGGAGGCCACACCTGAGCGCTGTCTCATTCTGTCACAGGACCAGGCGAGGGGAGAGGAACTGAAGATGTGTGTGAAGGTGCCGCTGTCTTCCGTCATAAGAGAAGACTTGCTCCAACCTGCCGTCAGTATGTACCCCAGTACCCGTGAGTCTCGATGAGTGGAGAGGGGTTGGGTCGGAGAGGGTGGGTGGCTGAGGGTTTGGGGTGGGGTAGGAGAGAGTCAAAAATCTGGCACATGTAGCCCACCTCACCGCCCCAACACCCCCGGTGCCCCAAGTTGACTTCAGGAGTTGATGTGGTCTATGTCCAGGACAGTGTGTGCCTGGTGTTCCCTGAATGTGGGCATCCAGTGAAACGTAGGGCACAAGTAGGCCGTTCAGCTCATCGAATCTGTTCCACCATTCAGTAAGATAGATCTGATAGGCTGACCTGATAATCCTCAATAAAAACCAAAAGAACTGCAGATGCTGTAAATCAGGAACAAAAACGGAACTTGCTGGAAAAGCTCAGCAGGTCTGGCAGCATCTGTGAAGAAAATGTCAGAGTTAATGTTTCGGGTCCAGTGACCCTTCCTTGAAAGTGGGAGGGCATCAGCTGATTTGGTGATCCTTCAAGGACCTGAAACGTTAGCTCTGATTTTTTTTTTTCTTCACAGATGCTACCAGACCTGCTGAGCTTTTCCAGCAACTTCTGATAAGCTTCACCTCCACTTTCCTGCCTTTTGCTTGTAACCTTTGACTCCCCTTACTGATTAAAAATCTGTCTTAGCCTTGAGTATACTCAATGACCCAGCCTCGACAGCTCTCTGCGATAAAGAATTCCACAGGTTTACTACCCTCTGCGAAAAGAAATTCTTCCTCACCGCTATTTGAAGTGACCCCTTACTTTGAGATGATGTCCTGTGGTCCTAGACTCTACCGAGGGGAAACAGCTTGACTTGGGGAGTTGATGAGTTTTCTATTCTCTTGCGGTCTAGCCGGAGACGGTGAGCTTGTGGTGGATGGGGGCCTGAAACGAGAGCCCCTGGAAAACGGAGGGAGAAGGCCAGAGCACTACCTGGGAGTTAACTCTGTCGTTCAAATCAACATGGGCAAAGGGCAGCTGATTACTGGAGTGATCCAGTGGATGGGTTACCTCCCTGGGGTGGCAGGTGAAATTGCTGGTGTCGAGCTGGTAAGGAGAGAGTTGGCGCTAGGCCAGTTCATGTGGAAATGAGGCACTGTCTCCAGCATGCCAGCCTTTGTCCCCCTTCTCCTGTAAACCTCTTTCACAGCTCCCCTTCTGCCTGAGCTTCTCATCGTCTCTTCCAGTATCTCCCTGTCTTGCTTACTCCCCTCTCTCCCCACTCCTCCCGCCATGAGAAACATTGGGATATTGTCTGTGTCCGAGGTCCTCATGATCATGTAGTCTTTTCTGTTCTCCCCGTGATGGTTAAGACTCTGGGCCATCAACTGGGGAGGCATCACATAACACAAAATACAACAGCAGAAGTAGGTGATATTTTACCACCTGCTGTAATGTTTAATGCATTGTACCTTTCTACTCCCTGAAGTTTTATACAATAACTTCCTCTTTGCTTCAGCCATTTCTATCACTCCTTCCTTCGTCTTTCTGTCTGTGTAGGCCTCAGGATCATCCACGTCATAGATGCATTGAGCACATCAGTGGCTTCTCTGTTTGTTGTCCTGTATCTCCCAGGTGTTTAACATTGAAGACAGAATGCAGTGCCTTGGTCTTTCAGGCCCTTCGTTAGGAGCAGGTCTGACCGAGTGGATGTACTGATTTTCGATATGGCTCAGAGTGAGCAATGTTACTGAAGCTTTTTGTCCATCAGGATTGACTTGCCGACCAATCAGGACCCTTTTCTCCTCCTGGTATAAACTGTTGAGATTGCTTGAAATTTGGAACTCTTGCAAATCGTCCTGATGTGAAGTTTTAACAACTCAACTCTTTTTTTTATTAGTCCTATTCTAAATCACTCTGGGATCTCACACTCCGATCGTCGGGGATAATCTGCCTAAAGTAGATGTTTCACGTGTCCCAGGACTTTCCCATTTACACCGCGTCTCGAGTCAGGGCTGAGCTTATCACGCTATCTTATTCCTGTCCATGTTCATTCTTAATCCACGCTCCTCACTTCTTGCTTTCGCTTTGCACATCCCATGGTGACTGTGTTCCTGTTCGGAATTACTTCCCGTGTTTTATATTCTTTGACAACTTTATTTCACAGTTCCACCAGCTCTTCGATTTGACCTCTTTCCAAAACCACATTTATACCTTACTGCCAACCTCCTCATGGTTTTCCATCTATCGACAAACACGTCAATCAGAAATAGGCCACTCAGCCCATCCCCGGCTTTTCTGCTGGTAAATAAGATCACAGTTGATCGCAAAGATCCACATTTCTGCCAGCCCATCCCTGCACCTTCTCTCATGCGCGTGCTCTCTCGCTCCCTCCATTCCTTCTCCCCCCCCCCACCCCCGCCAACCTTCTCTCCTTTCCCTGTTCTTTCATATTCTGGCCCTAGCTGTTTGCAGTGCAGTGGGTTGGGGTTTGGGGTTGTGTTGGGGTGGAGGTTGGGTGGGAGTTAGGGGCGGGTAGTGTGTATGGGTTGGCTCTCTCTGACAAGATAAAGACCACGGGGCATCAAGTATGGGGTGGATTGGGGGTGGGGAGTGGGAGTGGGGTTTAGGTGGTGGGGAATGCGTATGGAGAGGGGATCAGCTGACTGGGCTCTCTCTGACAGGATGAAGACCATGGGCTGTCAGCTGGGACGTGGGTGATGGATTGAGGGGGCTGAGGATGGGCATTGGGGGTTGGGTGGGGTGTGGATGTTGGTTGATTGGGCTCTCTCTGACAGGATGAAGACCATGGGCTGTCAGATGGGACCTGGCAGGGACACCAGTATTTCCATTGTGCTGCCAAAAGAGGGATCTTTGTCCGAGTGGAATCCTGCCAGCCTGACATCCGGTTCCAGTCTCTCCTCGTCACCCCAGAGAACTCTCAAGACCTGCAGCGTAGTGGTAAGACACATTCCTGACTGATATCTCCCATCACCTTCCCATTCCACTCTCCGCTAAGCAGGAGGTGACCAAGGGTGACGATCCAGGTCACTCCGAGGTCAGAGGAGGATGGAGTATAGTCAAGGCTCATTTTTAATCTGGCATGGAATGAAGGATTCTGGACAAAAGGCAGGAAAGTGGAGTTGAGGGTCATCAGATTGGCCATGATCTTATTGAATGGTGGAGCAGACTCAATGGGCTGAGTGGCCTACTTCTGCTCCCACATTCTAATGATATGGGCTTAAATATAGGGGATATATGAGCAGGAAGGTGGTAAATAGCCATAAATTGCAGAGGGGAATGGTCAGGGCGGCAGAACAATGACAAATGGATGTCAACCTGGAAAAGTTACGAGGTTATGCATTTGATGGGGGCTAACAAGACAAGAGATTACATTATGAATAACAGGACCCTGAAATGTGCTATCAGTGCTTATCCATCAATACCTGACTGTAGCAAGGCAGGTAGATAAGGTAAAGGTAAGGGGCAAGTTTGAGAAGGTGCGACCTACATGGTGACCTCAGCCAGTGTGGGAATTGGACCCATGCTGTTGGTGTTACTCTGCGTTGCAAACCAGCTGTCCAGCCAACTGAGCTAATCGACCTGATAGGCATATAAAAATATGAGAGGCATAGATACAATGGATTGGAGGCAATTTTTCCTTTAGTCAAGGTGTCAATAGCTTGGAGGCTGAACTTGAGCTAAGAGGTAGAAGAGCCAAGAGGAGAGTTGAGAAATATTTTCACCAGGAGGATAGTGAGAATCTGGAAGTTGCTGACTGGAAAGGTGGTTGAGTCGGAGACACTTCTAACTTTTAAACAGTAGTTAGATATTGACTTGCATTGCCATTGCCTTTAGGGCTATGAGCCAAGAACAAGTAGGTAGGATTCTAAATAGGTGGTACGATTAGTAAGTTTGTAGATGACTGTAAAATCGGAGATGTAGTGGACAGCAAAGAAGGTTACCCCCGAGTACAATGGGATCAGATAGGCCAATGGGCCGAGGAGTGGCAGATGGAGTTTAATTTAGATAAATGTGAGGTGCTGCATTTTGGAAAGGCAAATCCGGGCAGGACTTACACTTAATGGTAAGGTCCTGGAGAGTGTTGCTGAATAAAGAGACCTTGGAGTGCAGGTTCATAGTTCCTTGAAAGTAGGGTAGTGAAGAAGGAGTTTGGTACGCTTGCCTTTATTGGTCAGTGCCTTGAGTATAGGCGTTGGGAGGTCATGTAGCGGCTGTACAGGACATTGGTTAGGCCGCTATTGGAATACTTCTAACGTTTAAAAAAATTTAGATATTTACTTGTGATGCCATAGACTTGAGGCAAGTAAATGGGATCAGTGCCTCGAGATCTGGAGGCCGAACAGGATGGGCTGAATGGCCTCCTCCTGTGCTGTAAGCCTTCAAGAACAGGCAGGCCGACTCCTGCACCCTGGTCCGGGGGTGTGCGGGAGCCTGTGAGACTACAGTCTCCAAGAGTTACACGACGGAAACTTTCCATTCCCCCAGGGAACCGGGAGAGCCACGTGGTCCCTGTCATTATCCCTCCCCCAAGGAACGGAGAGGCAGTCCGCATCCTGGAGGGCCGGATGCGCGGGATTCAGGGACACTGCAATTCCTGCTACATGGATACCGCCCTTTTCAGGTAGGGAGGACCCTCGCTCTGATTGTATCACTGATTCGGAATCCAAGTGGGTGGGAGTGGGAAGGGACATGGGGTGTGGAACCTGAGACAGTGCTGGGGGTAACCATTCCCAGTCAGGAGGGTAACTGGGGCTGGACAAGGGACACACCAGAGTGACGGGCAAAATGGGAGCACTGAGTCTCCAACTGCTGGGGCCTAACTCACCAGAACCTGGCCTCGGACATGATTCCTGGGAAGGTAGTGATGTATTCCCTGGAGAATGGGAAGGGTCACCTCCTCCTCTATAAGACGTAGGAGCAGTATTGGTTATGCTCTGCCACCTAGCGGCCTGCTCCTGTGATCTGAATCTTGCGCCCCCCCCCCCCCAAGACAGCAGGGCCACAGTCACTTCAAATCTTTTCCTCTGCTTTAGGCTCGAGCCACTCTGTCTGAGTTTGGAGCCCTCCCAAGGTGTTGTTCGGTATGGTATTCCCAAGGGAAGTGGAATGGGATGGTTGGAATATCTCCACAGTGAAGCGGGGGGAGTTTCAGGGGAGCATGTGTAAATCACAGATATGCAGGGGCCACACCCTCTGTCTGTGATATCTTCGTGCTATCTGCCCTGACTTGGGAAAATGATGCAGGATGTTGGGAGGTGGGCTAGCACGGTGGCTCAGTGGTTAGCACTGCTGCCTCACAGCTCCAGGGACCCATCTTCTCACCCGAGACTACATTCACTCTTTGGAGAGTGGGGTTAGCCTTGGGAAATGCAGGGTTACAGGGATACAGTAGGGGACAGTGGGTCTGGGTGGGATGCTGTTCGGAGGGTTGGTGTGGACGTGATGGGCCGAACAGCCTGCTCCCATACTGTGTAGGGATTCTGTGATTCTCTGGCCATGTGTTGTCCTTGCAGCCTCTTCTCCTGCACCTTGGTGCTGGATTCTATGCTTCACAAGGCCACCAACCCCCAGTGCAGACACATCCAGCAGATACTTCGCGAGGAGATCGTCAATCCACTTCGCAGGTGGGTACACTGGGAGGAAGGAGGGGAGTGCGGGACACTGTCAGAGAGCTGGAGGTGCAAGACCGTGCCAGAGGGCAGGAGCTGGGGCTAGCTGGAGACTCCGAATGTCTCTCTCTCTTCACTGAGGACTGGCGAGTAGCTAATGTTGTTCCTCTGGTCAGGAAGGGAAATAGGGATAATCCAGGAAAATCCAGACCAGTGAGTCTCACATCGGTGGTTGGGAACCTGTTGGAGCGAATTCTTGGGGAATCCAGAATTAATCCAGAAGATTAAGATCGAAGGTGACTTGGCTGCGTGGATTCAGAATTGGCTTGACCATAGAAGACAGAGTGAAGTGGTGGAAGGGTGTTTTTTGGGATGGACGTCCGTGAACTAGTGACGTCCCGCAGGGATCTGTACTGGGACCTCTGCTGTTTGCGATATATATATTTAAATGACTTGGGTGAAAATTTAATTGGGTGGGTTAGTAAGTTTTCAGACAATACAAAGATCCGTGGAGTTATTGATCCTGTAGAAGGTTGTCAAAGGATACAGCGGGATATAGATCAGTTGCAGATATGGGCATAGAAATGGCAGGTGGAGTTTGATCCGGCTACGTGTGAGGTGCTGCACTTTGGAAGATCAAACTTTAAGGAAAAGTGTACAGTTAATGGCAGGACCCTGAACGGCACTGATGTACAGAGGGATCTTGGGGGTTCAAGTTCATAGCTCCCTGAAAGTGGCCACAGAAGCAGATAGGGTGGTAAAGAAGGCATGCAGCATGCTTGCCTTCATTGGTTGACAAATTGAGTACAAGAGTCAAGATGTCATGGTGCAGCTTCATAAGACTTTGGTTACACTGCATTCAGATTATCACGTTCAGTTCTGCTCGCCACATTGCAGGAAGGATGTGAAAGTTTTAGAGAGGGTGCAGGAGAGGTTTTACCAGGATGCTGCCTGGCTTAGAGGGTATGAGCTATTAAGCAGAGGCTGGACAGACTCGGGTTGTTTTCTCTTGGGGCAGAGGCTGTGGGGAGAGCTCATAGAAGTCTGTAAAATTATGAGATGAGTAGATAGGGTTGATGGTAAGAATCTTTTTCCCAGACTTAATATGCCTAATACACAGGGGGCATGCATTTAAGGTGAGGGGGGGGGAAATGTTCAAAGGAGATGTGAGGGATAAGTGTTTTTTTTATACACAGAGCAGTAGGTGCTTGGAACATGCTGCCAGGGGCGGAGATGGATACGGTAGGGGCAATTAAGTGACTTTTAGATAGTACATGAATATTCATGCACTGGAGGGATATGGACAAAGGGCAGGCAGAAGAGATTACTTTAATTTGGTGTCACGTTCAGCACAACATCATGGGCCGAAGGGTCGGTTCCTGTGCTGTACTGTTCCCTGTTCCCTGTGCTGTACTGTTCCCTGTTCCCTGTTCCCTCTCTCTGTGCCATTCTCCAGCTCTGAGTCAGATTATGTGTAAATCTGCCCCTTTTGTTCTCTTCTTCCCCCATTAATGTGGACATTGGGGCTGGCCAGACCTTCATCTGATCTGAAATTGTGTGGGATCTGGAATGTGCTGCCTGAGTGTGTGGTGGAGAATCCGAGGGAATCGGATTATTATTGGAAAAGGAAGGACAGGGAGAAGGTGGGGGGAGTGGTACTGGGTGAATTGTTGCTGTGGAGGGCCAGTGCAGATGTGACAGTGGGCTGAATGGCCTTTTCAGTGCATTGATTGTCTTGTGATTGTGCCTGAAATGGTTCAGTTAATCCTCACTCTCTCTCTGTCCTCACTCTCTCTCTACCAGAGACGGGTTTGTCGACTGTAAAAAGGTAATGAACCTGAGGAAGGAGCTGACAGCAGGAGGTTCCTGTGCGGGATTTACCAGTGAGGAGAAAGGTCAGTAACTGGAATAAACCCAGCTCCATCTGTTATACCGTGTGTGCATGTATGTGTGTGCGTGTGAGCGAGCTGCCTGTTACTGGAGGACGGAAGCAGCAGGTGTATATTGAACCTTCCGCAACCTCAAAGTTCCAACGGGTTGTACAGAAGTGGCGTACTTCTGGAAAGTAGTCACAGTTACAATTTCGGAAACACAGCAGCCAATTTGTGCACAGCAAGCTCCCACAATCAGCTGGGTATATCGACAGAAAGGAGGTACCTCTGACAATGCAGCAGATCCTCAGCTCTGCTCTGAAGTGTCCATCTTGACTGCTGTTCTCTGGTTTCTGAAGGGCTTTTAGAGTCGATGACTCGCAGGGGACTGGTGCTGTTTGGCCCAGTGGCTTTGCTTTGGGGAAGGTGAAATAGCTGTAGCCTCCCACTGCTCCACTGTCACCATCTTTGATTGGCAAGTACAAAACGTGATAGCCATGTGGTAGAATAGCCAGCAACCATCATGCTCTGGGCTCCAGCTCTCTCTGTCTCACTGGGTGAGACTGGATGGGGAGGAAAGACAGTGTAGCAAGGAGTTAACCCCCTCAGAGGAGGGGATGAGGTGCGAGTGGCCCTATTAATAAGTGTTTCCCCCTTTCCCTTTCCTAGACCCGGAGGAGTTCCTCAATGTGATCATGCAGCATGTTCTTGGCCTGGAGCCATTACTCAAACTCAGGTGAGTCACCTTCAGTGGAATCAAAGCCTCATCCGAGCCTGGCTGTTGCGCTCGCTCTCGCTCGCTCTCGCTCATTCTCTCTCATCAATCTCTCTTGCACACGTCCCACATCACCCTCTATCTCCATCATTCTCCCGTGTTCCCCTCATCACTTTCTCACTCTCTCCCACATTCTCCTCATCACCTCTCTCTCTCTCCATCACACTCACCCACATTCCCTTTATCACCCTTTCTGTCTCTTTCACATCTGCCTCATCTCTCTCTCTCTCTAACCCCCCCCCCCACATTCCCATCATCATCCTCTCTTTCCATCACACTGTCCCTCATTTCTCTCGTCACTCACTCACTCTGTCTGCCTCACCCTGTCGCTCCATCACACTCGCCCATATTCCCTTCATCACCCTTTCTCTATCTCTCCCACATTCCCTTCATCACTTTCTCTTTCTCGCGCTCTCTGCCACATTACCCTATCACCCTTTCTCTCTATCACTGTCTCTCCCACATTCTCATCACTCTCTCTCTCTATCTCTCTCCTCTTTTTCTATCTCTCTCTCTCCATCACTGCCTCTCTCACAATCTCCTCATCTCATTTGTTTTGCGGAGGAGGGGTTAAGGAACTGATACCCTGAGAGCCCAAGACAACCCCAGTATCACCATGGTTACACTGGCAAATGCAGAGGTCAACCCTGATCGCCAAGTGGCCAGGACCCATTGGTCCAGGCTCTGGGATTGGCCATTTGTGTTCCTTGGGGTAACCCTGGCAGCACTTGGGATATACGTGGGGCAGAGTTTACACCTCCCTCCCACTGTGGGAGCATCACTATCATGACATTCCCTCAAAAATTCTCCTTGAAGTTAGACAATTTGTTTCAATGCTCAGCTCCTTAAATTTTTTTTCCATGCGCGTGGGGCCTTGTGTGCAGGGCCTATCCTGCATGGCTCCTGGTTTAGTGTCAGCACTATAGGCCAGACCAGCATTTATGCCTGGCTGTTATTGCCCCGGAGAAACTAGTGCTACAGTTTATACCTGAAAGAGTTAACTGTCATCTTGAGAGAGGCTCCACCCATCAGGATGTACAGGACTAATCGTGGGAGGAGTTGCCCAGTG
The DNA here is from genome assembly GCA_024137785.1 of Ginglymostoma cirratum. NCBI lineage: Eukaryota > Metazoa > Chordata > Chondrichthyes > Orectolobiformes > Ginglymostomatidae > Ginglymostoma > Ginglymostoma cirratum. The sequence goes on from JAHRHZ010000033.1 coordinate 5,078,433, forward strand.
TTCCTGTTGCTGCTCTGAGTTTACGTAACTAACAGCAATGCTTGCCTCCTCTTAAATTCAGACTAGGTCTTACAAAAGACTCTGTACCTCCAATGTAATGTAACTAGCTGTTAAGTATGACGTAATGACCCTACTCTGTTTGTCAAGGCTGAGCATCTCTTCTGCCCAAGACATCGTAACGTGGACTGACATCACTAAGCAGGATCTCAGATGGTTCTGGTGGGCACCATCACAGTATACTCCACCCTGGCAGTAATGCCATCTGAGAACGTGGTGAGCTGCCTTCCTGAACTGCTGCAGTCCACATGCTGTAGGTTGACCCACAATGCCCTTGGGGAGGGAATTCCAGGATTTTGACCCAGCGACAGTCGACGAATGGTGATATATATCCAAATCTGGATGGTGAGTAGCTTGGACAGGAACTATCAGGGGGTGGTGTCCCCGGGCATTTGCTGTCCTTGTCCTTCTAGATGGAAGTGGCAGTGGGTGTGGAAGGTGCCGTCCGAGGAACCTTGGTGAGTTTATTGATGGTGCGCGCTGAGTTGTGTTACCCCCCAACCCCTGCATATTGCTGCGCATGTGGAGATCCGATGTGTCTGCTTACTCCCCCCAGGTCGGCAGGCCATAAGGATCAAGAGTGTTACTGCCATCAGATCTTCATTGACCAGGATGATGACCTGACTGTTCCCACAGTGCAGCAACTGGTAGAATATTCCTTCCACAGTAACCAGCTCAAATTGGCTGAGGTGAGTGGTGGTGAGGCTCCTCTTCGAGGACATCATGCCTGGCCTGAAAGGGTTAAATTACGAGGCTGGATTCTGTCCACAAGAGCGTAAGAAAAAGGAACAGGAGCAGGGCATTCGGCCCCTCGAGTCTGTTCTACCATTCAGTAGGATCAGGGCTGATCCGACATTCATCGCGTTCACTTCCTGGCATTTTTCCCATAACCCTTGACTCCCTAACTGATCAAGAATCTATCCACCTCAGCCTTAAATATACCTAAGGTCTCCGCCCCCCACAAGTCTCTGTGCCAACGAATTCCAAAGACTGTCAATCTTCTGAGAGAAGAAATTCTTCGTCTCAGTCGTAAATTGGTGCCCCTTAATCCCCTTAACATGAGAGTCCTAGACTCTCCCATGAGAGGGAAACATCCTCTCAGCATTTACTCTGTCAATCTCTTTAAGAATCTGGTATGTTTCAATGAGATCACCTCTCATTCTTCAAACTCCAGTGAGTAAAGTCCCAACCTGTTTTACCTTTGCTCATAAGACAGCCCGTCCATGCCAGGGATCATCCTAGTGAACCTTCTCCGAACGGACTCCCATAAAATGAAGAATGTTGTGTTTCAGTGCGCTCTGCTGAGCGAGTCTGGTTGAACTGAGGTGTAAAAGCTTCTGGAAGTATTCAATCAGGTTAGTTAGACATTCCCTCTGCTGTGTCCAGTCTAGGAAGAAGGGGACTGCGCTCCCAGTTCAAGCGTCAACGTCAGGAAGCTCCCTCCGCACTGTCAGCAGTAGAATTCCTGAAAAGTGCCCTGAGAAAGAGCAGTCGAGGCTGGGAGCCAATTAAAATTTTCGAACCTTAGATGACTGCTGGGCTGGTGCAGGATGTGAAAACTTGTGTAAGGAGAGGCTTGTCTGAGCTCCTCGTCTTGCAGCCGTCAGGACGTTTAGCAAGAATGCCAAAGTTTAAACAGTCGCAGCAATTTATCCCCCTGGAGGAAGGGAGTCCGACTGGTCGGCAAGTCGGCTCTGATTGGCAACAGCTTGCTGAACGGGTTTCTGTTTCATCACCACCATGTTTCCCCAGTGAGACAGTGTCATTGTAGGATCTCCACTAAGCCTCAAATATCTTTGCTGGGTCATGTGCATGTGCGTGTGAGAGATGGATTGACCCCTAACTTCCTCCCTCTTGTGTATTTCCGCTACGCAGACAATACATTTGCTTTCCTTGAACCCGCAGCGGCAGTAGGAATAAAGGGCTGAGATGGGGAGAGATGTCTTCACCCAGGTAGTGGGGAGCCTGTAGAATTCTCTGCCACAGAAAGCGTTTGAGTCCAGAACAGTGAAGGAGTTGAATGTAATTCTTATGGCTAAACAATATTTTACCAGGAATGTTGCCTGGTATGGAGGGAAGGTCTTATGAGGAAAGGCTGAGGCACTTGAGGCTGTTTTCATTAGAGAGAAGAAGGTTAAGAGGTGACTTAATAGAGACATACAAGATGATCAGATGATTAGATAGGGTGGACTGTGAGAGCCTTTTTCCTCAGATGGTGACGGCTAGCACGGGGGGCCATAGCTTTAAATTGAGGGGTGATAGATATAGGACAGATGTCAGAGGTAGGTTCTTTACTCAGAGAGTAGTAAAGGCGTGGAATGCCTTGCCTGCAGCAGTTGTAGACTCGTCAACTTTAAGGGCATTTAAGTGGTTGTTGGATAAACATATGGATGATAATGGAATAGTGTAGGTTAGATGGGCTTCAGATTGGTTTCACAGGTCGGCGCAACATCGAGGGCCGAAGGGCCTGTACTGTGCTGTAATGTTCTATGTTCTAATATGGGGGAGAAAGCAGGAACAGGGGACTGAGTTGGACGATCATATTGAATGGCAGAGCAGACTCGAAGGGCTGAATGGCCTCCTCCTGCCCCTATTTGCTGTATTTCCTTAGACATCTCAGTGGGTTCTCTCCTGCCCTTAGATTTCCCTCCTGGTGAGTCAATCGAGCTCCCGCCCTCAGTGTCGTGAGATGAGAAATCAGCAAACAGCATTCTGCGTCTCTCAGTGAGTGAGGAATGTAGGAGATGAACACCAGAGCTGGTGTGATGATGGGTTTGTACATCTGTAATGCTGGTGGACCGTATCAAACAAATCCTGTCATCGCCTGTTTGCAATAGAGCAAGGTCCTTTAGTTGCGATATTCTTAACTTTCAGTGTCACTCTGCGCTTGGATAGCGTTTGCTACATAATCCTGAGTGTGTGAAG
>JAHRHZ010000033.1:5086414-5105667 GCA_024137785.1 Ginglymostoma cirratum
TTTTACTTTTGAAACTGTGCCTCCTGGATTATTTACCCCTCAACTAAGAGGAAAGGTTTCTTGCTATCTGCCCTGTCCGTACCTCTCTGAACTATGTGCAGCACAATCAGATTCCTCCTCCCATCAACCATCTCTGCTCTCGGGATAACAACCCTGGTCTATCAGGTCTCTCTCGCTCTCGCTGTCTCTGCTGTAACGCTTCAGCCCAGGGAACGTCCCCCACAGTGAATCTCCTCTGCACCCTACAGTGTGTCACTCACAATGGGAGGTGACAACCATTCAGTAGCCTCCTGTAGTATCAATTGTTGTGAACATTTGAAATTTGGTATTCTTGCATGTGTCCTGACCCCCATGTGGAGGGGTAACAATATTCCCAGGTCTAATGTTGCCCCCTTTCTTCTCTTTCCCCCACCCATTGGACCAGGTTCACTCCCACTCCTCCAGGTGCAGCCACCGCTCCATGAAGCTCAAATGCCCCGATGAGTTTGTTCGCTTCGGGAAGAGTCAGGTCCCACGGGAGAAGATGCAGCTCTTTGCTGTGCTCTGTATCGAGACCAGCCACTACGTCTCGTTCATCAAATATGGACCAGAAGACCACCACTGGATGTTCTTTGACAGTATGTCCGACAGACACGGTGAGAGAGGGGCACAAGTAGGCCATTCAGCCCATCGAGTCTGCTGTGCCATTCAGTGAGATCATGTTATACTCTTATTGAGCAAAATGATTGATCTCAGGTTTAATCTCGTTCCTTCAGCCACCAAATGGTTGGATGGCGATGGCTCCACTATCTCTACCCGTCCTTTAAAGGCTGGGCTGCTCCGTTCCCTCTGGTTTAAGGTGATGAGGTGGATGAGGTGATGAGAGATTTGGGAGATGGTAGAGGGGGATCCCCTGTTCCCATTGGCCAACCAGGCATCAGCAATTGAAGGTTCTGGACAGGAGCTAAGGGTAGGGTAGAGTGAGCTGGGTTTGGAAGTGGAGGGGGCAGGTTTGGAGGGGGTGGGTTTGGAAGTGGAGCGGACAGGTTTGGAGGGTGGAGGGTTTGGTGGGTGGAAGGGGTGGGTTTGGAGGATAATGGGGTTTGATAGACACGCAGCATGAGGAGATCCCTGAATACACTGACCACAGGGATCTGGTAGAAATGGAGAGGATCGTCTTTTCAAAACACACCAAGGTAAACAAATAGTCATAGTTATACAGCATGGAAACAGACCCTTCGGTCCAACTTGTCCTTGCCGACCAGACATCCTAATCTGATCTAGTCCCATTTGCTGGCATTTGGCCCATATCCCTCATGTACCCATCCAGGTGCCTTTTAAATGTTGTAATTGTACCAGCCTTCACCATCTCCCCTGGCAGCTCATTCCATACATGCGCCACCCTCTGCATGAAAGAGTTGTGCAGGGCTGAGAGCCTGGAGCAGGACATTGGGTCTGATTGGGCTTCTGTGTGAGAGGGCTACCATGGACGTGATGGGCTGAATTCTATCGTAGCTCTCTGACCTCCTTGCAGTTGATGAAGGTCAAGGGTTATGGTTCATCTTGAACTGCTGCGCTATGCACCTCCAGCAGGGGGCACTCCATCTCCATCAAAGCAGAAGAATGTTGGCCAATTTTATTTCCCCCTCACCCCCCCCCCAGCTTCTTGCTCCATTACTGCCCCCGTACCTCCCCTTCCATGCCTCCTCCCCCTCCCACACTACGTCAGGCAGGGATAAGTAGTCCTGAGTCCTGATGAAGGGTCCCAACATCTCCTACTCTGATGCTGCCTGACCTGCTGTGTTCCTCCAGCTCTGCACACTATTGACTCTGACTCCAGCATCTGCAGTTCTTGCTATCTCTCTGTAGTCATGACCATGCTGCCATCTCAGTAATATTGTGGTAAAATGTTCCAGGATAAGTGAGTTCAAATCCTACCGTGGGATTTGTTTGAGAATTTCAATTCTGTGCTCGAAAGAACGGAAATAACAAGCTAGGATCTGTTTAAGTGTGAAATGCTGTCCTTCAGTTAAAATTAAACGTAACTGATCCAGTATTGCCCTGTTAGGGAGGGAAATGCATTCTTCTTGGCTAGCCCACCATACATGTGACTCACGTCCAACACCAATCTGTCTGACTGTCAACTGCCGTCTGAAACAAGCCCCAACTCTTTCCAAACTGCCCAAAAACGAAACCTAAAGCAGACCTGTCACAGACTGTGTGCTACATCACAGCACTGGGACTTTAGCCCTTGCCTGGATGGGTGCAGCTCCGACAACAATCAAGAATCCTGGCACCATCCAGGACAAAGCAGCCCGCTTGATCGGCACTACATCCACAAACATCCATTCCCTCCGTCCCCGCTCAGTAGCAGCAGTGTGTACCGTCTACAATATGCACTGCAGAAATTCACCAAAGATCCTCAGACAGCACCTTCCAAACCACAACCATTTCCATCTAGAAGGGACATGGGAACACCACCACGTCCAACTTCTCCTCCAAGCCACTCACCATCCTGACTTGGGAATATATTGCCATTCCTTCACTGTCACTGGGTCAAAATTCTGGAATTCCCTCCCTAATAGCATTGTGGGTCAATCCGCAGCAGGAGGACTGCAGTGGTTCAAAAAGGCAGCTCACCACCACCAAGGGCAACTATGGACAGGCAAGAAATGCTGGCCCAGCTAATGATACCCACGTATTATGAATGGGTAATAAACAGATATGTAGAGATTTGGGGGATTAAACTAGGGGATGTGGTGGCAGAGTGGTAATGTCACCGGACTGGTAATCCGGAACGTCAGGCTAACATTCTGGTTCCATGGGTTTCAATTCCACGATGGGATTCGTTCATAGGTGACGTGTGAATTGAATATAAACCCAAAATAAATAGCCACTGAGCAACCACATACCCACTGTCGATCGCCACTAAATACCCATGTAGCTCACTAGTATCTTTTAGGGAAGGAAATCTGCCATCCTTACCCAGCTTTTTTAATTCATTTGTGGGATGTACATGTCACTGGCTGGGCCCAGCATCTCTTGCCCGTCCCTAGTTGCCCCTTGAGAAGGTGGTGGTGAGCTGCTTTCTTGAACTGCTGCAGTCTACCTGCTCTGGGCTGACCCACAATGCCCTTCGGGAGGGAATTCCATAATTTTGACCCTGCGACAGGGAAGGAATGGTAATATATTTCCAAGTTGGATGGTCAGTGGCTTGGAGGGGAACTTTGCAGGGGGTGGTGTTCCTTGGTCTGGCCTACATGTGACTCCAGACCCACAGCAATGTGGTTGACTCTTAGTTGCCCTCTGGGCATCACTGGCTAGACCAGCATTTATTGCCCATCCCTAATTGCCCTGGGTAATAAATGTTGGCCTAGCCAGTGATGCCCTCATCTTTCGAACTAATTGGAAAACAAAAATGTATCAATTGAGATTTTGGGGTTAGGGCAATTAAGTGTTTGGAAGAGGGGAGATCAAGGGGTGACATACCTGACGTATAAAATTGAGGAAATGGAAAATCCACTTTCTCTCCGTGAGGGGTCCATTACCTGAGAGTGGGGTGGGCGCATAGATTGGGGCAGAGATCCCTCCTGATCTCAGTACGGACTGGCCTGACCCTTGGTTCTGGGCTGCTCTATCTCTCTCAGGTTCGGAAGCTGAAATTCTACACACAGCCCGAGGGATAGGCCCTCCAGACTCTTGGAGATACCTTTAATCGACCTGTTCCAAGCCAGTGGGTCTTAAAACTTGTACCTCCAGACCAAGAGATAGGGCATTACCAGTGTGCCACCAAAGCCCCACCAGTGCCTTGTATAATGGATTATAGTTTGCTCCCCTGAGCTTTCTATGTGAATGTCAGTCTTTTTGAGTGAATTTGTCTTTGTCCTTTCTTTTTGATGTGTTGCTGGTTTGACCCTGTAGGTGGCGAGAGCGGGTACAACATCCCCACGGTGACTCTGTGCCCCGAGGTGGCGAAATATGCGAAACGTTCAGCAGCTCAGCTGGTCAAAGACCACCCACGGGACATGGAGGGCGTAGCCAAACGGCAGCTGTGTGACGCCTACATGTATCTGTATGAACACCCACGGATGGCTGTCTACAAGTGAGCACCCCTCCCACAACTCTACCCGCCAGCACCGGGGGGGGGGGGGGGTAGGGGGCCTCGCCCTCGAGGGGCTGGTGGAGAGGGGGCGTATAGGGGAGGGTGGACCTTTAAATACCAAGAGAACAAGTGGAGATGGACATCCAACATCAACCTTGCTGCTGGGTGGCTGGTGATAGTTGGAGGGGATTATTGAGCGGGGGTGGGGTAACAGGATGGGCTGGGTGTAAGTGAGTACTGTGGGGGCATTTTGGGGGAATGGGGTTTTGAGGGAGGGGGTTGGGGGAGCGAGCGAGGATCAGAGTGGAGGTTACCCCAAGCATGTTTGGGCTTGGCTCCCATTGTAGCTTTTCCAGCAAACGTGCTGCTTTCTCTAGACGGGATAACATTTGCCTCTTGCGCCGGAGAGGGGACATTAAAAGCTTGTGGTGATCTCCAGTTTCAGTAATGCTTCTCTGTCCTTGTTACTTCACGGGCCGTGGCACATCACTGGCAGGGCCAGCTCTTCATTGCCCGTCCCAGTTGCTTTGGAGAACGTTTCGGTCGTTATATTCCGAATTGATCTAGAAGCCAACACTTGTGTTCTTCCATCAGGATTTTTTGGCAGAGGCCCTCCTCACAAGCATATACCCCTCCGAACACTGTTTCAATCTGCTGCTATTTACGGAGTGTGTATCAATCCCCAGTCAATGGAACACAATTAAATACTTAAATAACATACAGGTAACAATGGCAAGCTTTGGGTCTTGGTGGTTACACTGGTCGGATCCTATCTCAAGGCTAGAAGGTCCAGGATTACGTCCCATTTCAGAACAAGATGTTTATGGAGGCGGCTCAGCCCCGAACAAAATAAATACAGCAGTGATCCATCACTTTGAACCGCTGCTCTGTTTGAAGATGTTCCTGTGTGTTTGTGATCACAGATTCCAAAATCACGTTGACAACCAACTTCTACGAAAAGAGATAGTAGAAACTGCAGATGCTGGAGAATCTGAGATAACAAGGTGCAGAGCTGGATGAACGCAGCAGGCCAAGCAGCATCAGAGGAGCAGGAAAGCTTGACGTTTCGGGCCTAGGCCCTTCTACAGGTGCTGCTTGGCCTGCTGTGTTCATCCAGCTCTACACCTTGTTATCTCAACTTCTACGAACAAACCATTCTGTCGAGTGTAATCGACTGTCAGTGCCCTGCCCTGACAGTCACCATTTCATTAAAGACAACTATGATACTGTTTGGGAGGGTTTAGACCCAGCGATGATGAAAAACAAAACAGCCCATGTGTTTGAGCTAGGAACAGAAGTAGGCCATTCAGCCCCTCAGGTCAACTCTGCCATTCAATGGGAGGCAATAGCCTAGTGGTATTATTGCTGGACTTTTAATCCAGAGACCGGACAACATTCTGGGGGCCCAGGTTCGAATCCTGCCACGGCGGCTGGTGGAATGTGAATCCAATAAAACGTCTGGAATTAAGAACCTAATGATGGCCGTGAATCCGTTATCGATTGTTGGAAAAACCCACCTGGTTCACTAACGTCCTTGAGGGAAGGAAGCTGTCATCCTTACCTGGTCTGGCCTACATGTGACTCCAGACCCACAGCAGTGTGATTGACTCTTAACTGCCCTCTGGGCTATTGGGGATGGGCAATAAATACTGCCTGGCCAGTGACACCCTCATCCTGTAAATGAATAGAGGAAAAAAAAATTTGATCATGATGGCTCTGATTGTAATCTCAAACTCACCGGTGACCTTTCACTATCCAACTAGGTCAATAAGAATCTATTAACCTCTGCCTTACCATTATTCAGGAACTCTTCTGCCACCACCGTTTCAGGAGGAGAGGTTTATATATATATGGGGATTTTTAAAGAAAAAATTCATTCACAGGAAGCAGGCATCTCTAGCTGAGCCAGCATTTATTGCCCGTCCTTAGTTGCCCCTTGAGAAGGTGGAAGTGAGCTGCCGCTTTGAACCGCTGCAGTCCAAATGCTGCAGGTTGACCCACGATGTCCTGAGGGATGGAATTCCAGGATTTTGACCCAACAGCGGTGAAGGAACGGTGATATATTTGTAATGTTAGGATGGTGAGTGAGATTTTCTTCAGCCCCTCGGTTTCAAAACGTAATTAAAATTTGCACGGCCACCTCAAATTTAATTCCCTCCCAGCTGTTGTTCCACAACAAGGAGGAATTCTGCCTCTCTAACTTCCATTTCCGCTCAGGCCCAGTGAATATTTCTGCTGACTCTGCAGGTTTGCAATTTTGTTTCTTGTTTTCTGTTGCACAGTTTGTCAGATTTGTATTTGCAAATTATTTTATCTTTAAATAAAAAGAAAAGTTTTATCTCATTTTAATTTTTTTTTGTTAGCAGTGTTGGACGTGACTCCATTTGAAATTGGGTCCAGGCCAATAGTGTGGTTTTGTAGAATTGGTCACAGCACAGCTGGAGGCTATAGATCCATCATGTCTATGCCAGCTGTGTGCTTGCCCAGTGCCGCTCCCCAACCTTTTTTAGCCAAATTGCAGCAAATATTTCCTGTCCAGATGACAATCCAATTCCCTTTTTCAAAAGCTCTGATTGACCCTGCCTCTGCCCTGCTTTCAGATAATTATTTCCCAGATCCTAACGACTTATTACACACAAAAATAAGTTTTATTTCCCCCTGTCACCATTGCTCCTTCTGCCAATCATTGTAAATCTTTGCTCTCTGATTCTCAATCCTTCTGCTAACTGGAGCAATGTTTCCCCATCTACTCTGTCCAGGCGCTTGTGATTTTGGAAACCTCTAGCAAATCTCCTCTCGATCTTCTCCGAGGGAAAACGGCCCTAACTTTCCAATCTATTTACACAACTTGACGTTCTTCATCCCTGGAATTATTCTTGTGAATCTTTCCGGACTGTAATAGAGTCGTATGGCACAAAAACAGACCCTTCGGTCCACCCAGTCTGTGCTGAACGTAATGCCAAACTAACCTAGTCCCACCTGCCTGCTCCTGGCCCACCACTTTCTCACCCTTCCTCAAGCACTGAACGCAATACTCCAGCAGAGATTGAACCAGCCTTTCATGCACGGTTATCATAACTTCCTTGCATTTATTCTTGATGTTCTTTTGATAAAGCACAGGATGCTATTTTCGTATTAACCGCACTCTCCAGCTGCTAAGCTTCGTCCAGTGACCTGTACATAAATTTCCCCCGGGGTCCCTCTGATCCTGCATTTCCTTTTAGAATCATCCCTTTTCTTTCGTATTGCCCGTTATCTTTCAATCGAGATGAATAACGTCACACTTTTCTCTGCATTAAATTCCATTTTCCAATTATCACTCCATCCAGCCAACTTATTTTTATTCACGTTCCACACCATCCCCATCACTGTTCACGATATTCCTGAACTTTGCCTCCAATTTGAAATTCTGCTTTGAACACCAAGGTCCAGGTTATTATGTTCAGGATGAGTAAGGCTCCCAGGACTGACCCCTGGAGAACTCTGCTAGAAATCTCCCCCAGCCTGAGAAACATGCATTTACCATTAACCAAGTTTGAAAACAGGGTCATGGGTTAACTCTGTTTCGGTCTCCCCAGATGCCGCCAGACCTGCTGAGTTTCTCTAGTAATTTCTGTTTTTGTTTCAGATTTCCAGCACCTGCGGATCTTGTTTTTATTTTATATGTTAGCCATTACTCTCTGTTTTCTGTCACTCACCCAGTTCTATATCGATATGGTTGGCATCCCTTTGATTCATAAGTTCTAAAATTCCTCTCAAGCCTGTTTTGATAATGGCCTTTTGGAAGTCTCTGGATGGCACAGGGACAACATTCCCCTCATCAATCTTCTCTGTTAACTCATCGCAAAAACTCCAGCAAGTTAGTGAACTATGGTTTGCCTTTAGCAAACTACCTTTGAAGTTCTTCTTGCTGGTTTCTTTTAGAAAGCTCTGACTTCAGGGCCACACCCCTCATCAGGTTTGTATGGTGGGGACCATGGATCTTCACTCTCTCCCCTTTGGAATTCTCTGTGTAGCCTCTCACCGATGTCCTTGAACAGGGTGTCAAGCACTCTAGCGTCACAATCTCTCCCTCAACATCAGCAAAACTAAAGATCTGATCCTTGACTTCAGGAAGCAAGGAGGAGAGCACATCCCTATCTACAGCAATAGCGCTGAGGTAGAGGTGGTTGAGAGCGTCAAGGTCCTGGCAGTGACGATCGCCGATAATCTGTCCTGGTCCATTCACATTGGTATGACAGTCAAGGAAAGCATGCCGACATCTCTACTTCCTTAGGAGGCTGAGGAAATTCGGCATGTCCACAAAGACACTCACCTACTTTTCCAGCTGCACCATAGGAAAGCATCTTATCTAGATGCATCACGGCCTGGTACAGCAACTGCTCTACCCAGGACCATAAGAAACTACAGAAAGTTGTGAACACAGCCCAGACCTTCACACAAGCCAACCTTCCATCCGTTGGCTCCATCTATACATCTTGCTGCCTCGGGAAGGAAGCCAACATCGTCAAAGACACCTCCCACCCTGATTATAATTTCTTCCAACCTCTTCAGTCAGGCAAAAGATACAAAAGCTTAAACAGACTTACCAACAGGTTCAAGAACAGCTACTTCTCTGCTGTTATTAGACTTCTTAGTGGAGATATCAAATTTCAAATCTAATGTTGATTTTGCTTTTTGTGCCCCTTCTCTGTAGCCACAACATTATGTATTCCTCGCGCTGTTCTATTACCCTTCTGCACTATGTATGGTATGATCTGCCTGTAGCCATGCCTGACTGTGGGAGACTGGTGCAGTGGTAATGCCTGCCAGTCTACCACACACTGCCAGTGTAGAGGCCCAGACTAATGCCCAGAGGCACACAGGTTCAAATGCCAGCTGGTGGAGTCAAAAATCAATTCATAAAATTGGGATTTGAGAGCTAGTTTTAGTGCTGGTGACCATGACATCTATATCATTGATAGCTGTAAAATCCCCGTCTGGCTCATTAATATCCCTTTAGGCAAGTGAATCAGTTGTCCTAGCCTGGTCTGGTCTATATGTGACTCCAGGCCCACAGTGAGGTGGTGGTCTGGAGACCCACAGGAGAATGGGGTCAACTCTCAACTGCCCTCTGAAATGGCTGAACAAGCTACCTGGTTCAAGGGCAGTTAAGGATTGGTAACAAATGTTGACCTTGCCAGTGATGTTGAAAAGAATTCGAACAGCCTCCTGTACCACCTTCCCTTGTCGAATCTGCGTCCTGCCCTCTCTCTGGCTGGGCGAGGTCTGGTGACGTGAGCATTGGTGCTGGCTGCACTCTGCTCTCACTAGGGCCATCCCTGTCTCCGTCAGAACCACGACTCTTCTGTTGTGTTTATCGTTGCTCCTTCCTTCGCTTTCGTTTTGTGAGTTAAAATGCTTGTGTCACTGCGTGGCAGATACAAATGTATAAGCTGGGACGGAAAGTTCTGGAACTTGGAAAACCTTCCACTTTCTCTCATGCCCTCTTTACTCACTCTCCCTCATCTCCCTTTCACGCTGTCACCTTCTAATTCTTTCTCTCATATCCTTCCTGCTTTTCTCTCTCTCTCATTTTTTTCTCGCCTTTTTCTTTCTTTCCATTTTGATCTCCTTTCTTCCTCACTTTCCCCTCTCTCTTTCCTCTTTCCTTTTCTCTCTTCTTCCACCCTGCTCTCTCCACTTCATCACCTTCTGACCTGTCACCTTTGCCTCTTGTTCTTACTTAATTCCCCTTCCTCTCTCTCTCTCCCCCTTTCTTGCTCCCCTATTTTTTCATCCTCTTGCTGTTATGTTTTCCTTCTCTTTCAATTCAATTTTAAAAGCTGGTGTCTATTCTCACAGCGTGAACTAATGTTAACACAGTGACTCGGGTGAGGACACTGGGACAAATCCAGGAGGAAATCTGGGGACGGTCGAACCAATTCGAAAGCCTCTAGAAACTGGAAGAATTTGTCACGAGAGCCTAGAAAATATGGCAGAATAACAGCATTGAAATTAACACAAACAGAACAGGGCTGGCACAGTGGCTCAGTGGTTAACATTACTGCCTCACAGCGCCAGGGACCCAGGTTTGATTCCAGCCTCGGGCAATCGTCTGTGTGCAGTTTGCACATTATCCCCGTGTCTGTGTGGGTTTCCTCCCACAGTCCAACAATGTGCTGGTTAGGTGGGTTAACCATGGGAAATGCAGAGTTACAGGGATAGGGTAGGGGGGGTGAGTCTGGGTGGGATGCTCTTTGGAGAGCTGGTGTGGACTTGATGGGGTGAATGGCCTGCTTCCACACTGTAGGGATTCTATGAAAGAGAACAAAATAACATCCCTCTACCCTCCACATACTGTCATGGACAGATGCATCTGCAGCTGGCAGATTAGTAAGGATGAGGTCAAGTATGTTGTTCCCTCATGTTGGTTCCCTCACCACCTGCCGCAGACCCAGTCTAGCAGCTATGTCCTTTAGGACCCGACCAGCTCGATCAGTAGCACTGCTGCCGAGCCACTCTTGGTGGTGGACAGTGAAATCCCCCACCCGGAGGACATTTTGTGCCCTTGTTACCCTCAGTGATTCCTCTAAGTGTTGTTCAGCATGGAGGAGTACTGATTCATCAGATGTTGGAGGCCAGTATGTGGTAATCAGCAAGAGGTTTCCTTGCCCATGTTTAACCTGAAGCGTTGAGACTTCATGGGGTCCAGAGTCAATGTTGAGGACTCCCAGAGCAACTCCCTCCCGACTGTATACCACTGTGCCATCCCCTTTGCTGGGTCTGTCCTGCCGGTGGGACAGGACATATCCAGGGATGGTGCTGGTGGTGTCTGGGACATTGTCTGTACGGTATGATTCTGTGAGTATGACTATGTCAGCCTATTGCTTGACTAGTCTGTGAGACAGCTCTCCCAATGTTGGCACTAGCCCCCAGATGTTAGTGAGGAGGACTTTGCAGGGTCAACAGGGCTGTTTCTGCCGTTGTCTTTTCCGGTGCCTAGGTCGTTGTGAGTTGATCCGGCTGGTTTCATTTCTTTGAAACTTTGTAGCGATTGGTACAACTGAGTGGCTTGCTAGGCCATTTCAGAGGCCAATTGAGAGTCAACGACATCGCGGTGGGCCTGGAGTCACATGTAGGCTAGACCAGGTGAGGGTGGCAGACTTCCTTCCCTGATTGGGATTAATGAACCAAATGGGTTTTTCTGACAATCGGCAATGATTTCATGGTGATCAGTAGATTCTTAATTCCAGACTTTTCAAAACAAAAATTATTGAATTCACATTCCACCGTCTGCCATGGTGGGATTCGAACGCAGGTCCCCAGAACATCAGCTGGGTTAATAGACTAGTGATAACACCATTAGGCCATCATCTACCCTAACTCAAGACTTAAGATAGCAAAGGAATACCACTAGACCAAATGGAGTAAGAGAAGTCAAAGGCCAGTAGCCAGGAGAGTGCACACCCTGAAAAGTCCACCGACATCTTGCTTGGAGCTGTTAAATTGCTTAGCAACATCCAAATCAGAACCAATCAAAATAAACGTCTGGTTAAGGGTTCAGGCCCGAAACGTCAAGCTTTCCTGCTCCTATGATGCTGTTTGACCTGCTGTGTTCATCCAGCCCCATGCTTGTTATCTCGGATTCTCCAGCATCTGCAGTACCTTTTATCTCTGGTTAGATGGCCGCCCAGTTCTAATGGAGGTTGGTCCTGGTGCAGTCGTATCAGTGATTACAGAACCAGACCTTAGCAAAATTCACTCTGGACTCCAACCCTTAAGTTTGCACAAGACCCCGGCTGGACTGTGAATCTAGACCGGGGAATCGATACAGATTAAAGGTATAGCTTTGGTTCTAGTCGTGTATGAGAAGCGGCTGATTGTAGTAGAATGCTCAGGCCCAAGTGTAATGGGGTGAAATTGTTTGAGATAGAGTCACCTTAATCGGCTCAACATTGTTCAATTAGAAAATGGCTGCCTGAGTGAAGTCCTAACTAAATACCTGAAAGATTTTCAAGAAGGATTATCAAGATTATCAAAGGAGCCAAGACCACCTTGCATGTTGACCAGGAAGCAATTCCACGATTCTGCAAGAGCCGCCCAGTGTCATTTGCCTTACATGCAAAAGTAGAGGCAGAAATCAGGAGGCTGGAAAGTGAAGGGATCATTGAACCAGTACAGTTTGTGGAATGGGCAGCACCGGTCGTACTGATTGTGAAGCCTGATCGGTTGGTTCGCACTGTGGGGATTTTAAACAAACAGTAAACTGCTTCTCGCAGCTGTTTAAACACCCAATCCCTTAAATAGAGAATTTATACCCAAAGCTGGCAAGGGAGTTGTCCTTCACAAAGCTGGACATGAGCCAGGCGTACCCGCAATTGTGTTCAGATGAAGGTTCCCAGCGGTATGCTACAATTAGTACGTTTAAGGGTTTGTACCAATATATGAGACTACCATTTGGGGTATCGTCAGCCTGTGCAATTTTTTGGTGGACAATGGAAATCATTTTACAGGGACTACCCGGGTCGCCATTTATCAGAATGATGTGCTAATAACAGGAAAGACCAATAAAGAGCACTTAGAGAAGTTGGAACTACTCCTTAGACATTTCTCCCTAGGAGTGTGTGTTCCAGGCTCCCTATGTGACCTACTTGGGCTACAGAGTCAACAAAACCAGTTACAATCATTGGAAGATAAAGTGAGGGCGATTAAAGTTGCCCCAGCTCCCATGTCTGTACCGAAGCTGACGTCTTTCCTTGGGTTGGTGAATTATTATGGAACATGCTTACATAACCTGGCCTCTATCCACTTTTGCATCAACTCATAACAAATGGAAATGGTCGCACAGCCAAGCCATAGGTTTCAGGGAAGTGAAGAAACAGCTGTCATCCTGTAAGATGTTGGCACACTATGAGATCTGGTATTGACATGCGATGCCTCCCTGCACAGCAGTGGGATGATATTAGCTCATAGGTGGCCCAATGGAGAGGAATGCCCAATAGCGTATTCATCCAGGACTTTGGACCCAGAAAGATCTGGTCCTGGCAAAACTGCAACGGCTGGTAGTGATGGGAGAAATCAAAGGGCCATCACAATCAGAATTGAAATTTTTTTGGACCCAGATAGACCAGATCACAGTAGAGGGCGGCATATTATGGGGACCAAGAGTGATTGTTCCGAGCAAAAGTCACTGCCAGATACTGGCTGAACTCCACCAGGGTCATCCAGGTCATCCAGGGGGTTTCCAGAATGAAGACATTGACAAGAAATTATGTCTGGTGGCTAGGATTGGATGCAGGCATAGCCACATTGGTAGAGCAGTGCCCAGAGTGCCAACAAGGACACAAATTACCACCAGCAGCATTCCCCTGCCCCACCACAACGTTTATGGGAATAGCTGGGTAAAACCTGGACTCAGTTCCACGTCAACTACACAGGTCTTTTCATGGGTTCAATGTTCTTAATCATTGTGGAGGGCCACTCAGAGTGGCTGGATGTACATAGAATTCATTCATCGAACATGAGGGCGACGATAGAAAACTGCGCACATCTTTTGCAATATGTGGACTCCCGGAAGTGCTGATCACAGAGAATGGGCCACCGTTTACCAGCTGGGAACCTGAGGGTCAAACATCATCAGGAACGCCAATACTGGACACAAGCGTCCTCTAAGCGAGAAAGACAGTTTACTTCGGGGGACGAAGTTTGGTGTAGGAACCACAGGAATGGCCCTGCATGGTTTAGAGGCAAAGTTGATGCGAGGCGAGGTCCAGTGATGCATGAAGTTTGGGTAGATGCAATGGTATTGAACAAACATGTGGATTATATGAAAGCTGCAAACTCGCAAACTGTGCAGGAGCATAACGTGCCCAACTGTTCTGGAACTTGTTGGTTCTCCAGCGTTGAAGATACCTGAGAATCTGAGATGGGCACAGCAGATGTCACCACCTCCACACCTTTGCCACCTGAAGAAGCAAATGAATTTCTTCCGAGATGGTCCGGGCACAAGATATAAGCTAATGTGTGTTACACGCTGCCCATATCAGAGGCAGAGTTGGAGGAACCTGACCTGGTGCTAAAATTCCCCAGGGAGGAGCTATGATAAAAAAAATTGGTCTATGTCTCCAGATGCTGAAGGGGGTGGGGGTGGTTGGAATTGTCCTGAGGTCAGTCAGGTAGACCTCATAGAATATGAGTTCCCTGACTGGGGCTGTTAATCTGGTCCAATCAGGGACCCTTGGCTGACAGATGTAAACAAGAGTGTCAGACATTCTGACACTCTGAGGGCTATCTCTGGGGGAGCTGGATCAGTGTCAAGGACTCTCCACATCTAAATAAAGCATGACTTGGTGATTGGATACTGGCCTTCTTGGAGTTATTTTGGTTACCATCACTGAATCCCTCACTATCAACATCCTGGGGGTTACCATTGACCAGAAACTCAACTGGACTCACCACATTAACACAGTGGCTATAAATGCAGGTAGAGGCTAGGAATACTGTGGCGAGTAACTCACCTCCTGACTCACCAAAGCCTGTCTAGCATCTCCAAGGCACAAGTTAGGAGTGTGATGGAATATTCCCCACTTTCCTGGATGGGTGCAGATCCCATCCAGGTCAAAGCAGCCTGCTTGATTGGCACTACATCCACAAACATCCACTCCCTCCGCCACTGATGCTCAGTCACAGCAGTGTGTACTGTCTACAAGATGTATCGCAGAAATTCACCAAAGGTCCTCAGACAGCACCTTCCAAACCCATGACCACTTCCATCTAGAAGGACAAGGGCAGCAGATACATGGGAACTCCACCATCTGCAAGTTGCCCTCCAAGCCACTCACCATCCTGACTTAGTAATACCTTGCTGTTCCTTCAGTATTGCTGGGTCAAAATCCTGGAATTCTCTCCCTAATGGCATTGTGGGTCAACCCACAGCACATGCCGACTGCAGTGGTTCAAGAAGGCAGCTCACCACCACTTTCTCAAGGGCAGCTAGGGATGGGCAATATATGCTGACCCAGCCAGTGACACCCACATCCCATAAATGAATAAAAGAACTCTGAGGAAGGATGCTGTTGCTCTCGAGGGAGTGCAGCGAAGGCTTACCAGGCTGATTCCGGGGATAGTGGGTCTGACGTATGAGGAGAGATTGACTAAGTTAGGATTGTTTTCGTTAGATTTCATACGAATTGCGGGGGTTGGAGGGGGGATCTCACAGACACTTATAAAATTGTAACAGGACTGGACAGGGTAGATGCAGGGAGGATGTTCCCGACGGTGGGCGTGTCCAGAACCAGGGATCACAGCACGAGGATTCGGGGTAGCTGATTTAGGATGGAGATGAGGAGACATTTCTTCACTCAAAGAGTGGTGAGCCTGTGGAATTCATTACCACAGGAAGTGGTTGATGCCAAAACATTGAATGTATTCAAGAGGTGACTAGATACAGCACTTGGGGTGAATGGGATCAAAGGTTATGGGGAGAAAGCAGGATTAGACTGTTGAGTTGGATGATTAGCCATAATTGTGCAGAATGGCGGAGCAGGCTCGAAGGGCCGAATGGCCTCCCCAGCTCCTATCTTCTATGTTTCCATATAAACCAGATAAGTTCTGCTTCAGCAGTTCTGCTGAACAGAGATAAAGAGGAAGAACGTGGGGGGGTGCTGTGTGTCCGCTCACACGTTACAAACTAAATCTGTGATGTCTTATCAGCATTGTGTGTGCTGGAGGAGGCCACTGTCAGGATGCTGTTAGAACTGATAAATGTTTCATTGTGCTGCCAGATGCTGCTGTTCCTTCAGGAACTCAGATTGTATCTCAGGCCAAAGTGTTACTTCACCCGGTTACATGCTGACTCCAGTGAAATGAAAGGCATTGAGTTTGTAATTGGAGCCTTGAACTCTCCATGTGAGCGTTAACACTCACCATTCCTGTTCACGATGAGAAAGCACCATCTTCACAACTGGGATCACAAACAGCTTTTTTCTATGACTTTCTCTCAAACGCAACACAGACACACGCGCAGCCTCATGTCCCCATTAAACCTCTGGCAACCACCTCAAAAGCAGGGAGGTCCTAGAAAGACAAATTATGAAGGAAGTTTTAACACAAAAGGCTGGTATTCCCTTGATGACAGGAGACTGAGGGCTGATCTAATTGAAAGGCTGAAGACAATGACAGGATTTGATCTGTTAGATGGAGAGAAACCGTGTTCCACGAGATGAGTCCAGAACAAAGAGGCAGAACCTTCGACCTCCTTGTTTATCGAGAATCTGTCAATCTCAGCCTTAAAGACTGAAAGACCTGTTTGCAATAACTGTTGAGGAAGGGAGTTCACAATAGTTACCAGCCTCTGGAGGGAATGATGGCCTAATCACTGGGCTACCTGCCTTGGTTCATAGTCATTGACAATCACTCACTCTCAAGTCTATTTGTCCACCTGGGCAACTCAAGGTCTCTGGTCCTGGGTTCTGTGGGTCTTTGTGTGGATGATGAGCCCGATCCTGGAGCCACATCTCCGGCCACACATTTGGCAGGTGTTTCCGGGAGGTGGAATTTGATCTTGGCCTTGATTCCTTTGGTTGGGACAACACCAGAATCCTGGACAGGCAAAGCAGAGACAGGCACAGGAATTCCTAGGAGCCTGGTACTCCATCAATAAACACATAGAGCTAGAACCCATATACACTCCATTGCGAAGAAAAACCGGAAGTGAGGTAATCCAGCTCAACGGACTCCAGAGTTTGAATAACAGGCGGGAAAACACAACGGCGCTTCATCAGAAGCTGCACTGATGATGTTACCCAGCAGGGTAATGAAACGTCTGCGGAACAACGAACCAGCTCGGCGAGCCAACCAACCATGGCATTCCTTTCTCTAGTTATTTTTCTGTACTTCCTCTTGACAATGGGTGTTCTCAAAGAATTCCATCCCTCACAGAGGAGCTTTCTCCCAAGCTGGTTTCTTTTGAACCAGGATCTCCTACGTGTTGAATTCTGTTGTGTTTCTCGCGGGAGGTCTTCAGGGAGTCTTTGGTTGCCTTTGGTCACCTCTCACTTGAGTGTCTTTCTTGAGCTGGGCAAAGATGATTTGCTTTGGCAGCCGGAACTCAGGTATCCTAAGCACATCTGCTGGGCACAATTGCCCAGTTCTGAGGAAGAGTCACCAGACCCGAAACGTTAACTCTGTTTTCTCCTTCACAGATGCTGCCAGACCTGCTGAGCTTTTCCAGCAACTTTGTTTTTGATCCTAAGCACGTGGCCAGCCAACGGAATTGGCTTTGGATGAACATGGTCTCCATTCGTGCTATTGGCTGCTTCAGGGATGCTGATGTTAGAAATATGCCTGTTTCCTCCAGTTGATGTGGAGAATCCTTCTCAAAAGGAGTTGATGGTACTTATCAAAGGCCTTGAGGTGGTGTCTATATTTAGACCAGGTTTCGAAGCCATGTAGAAATTTCAGAAGGATGACTGCCTTATGCACATCTTGGTATCTGCACGGATGTCAGGGTCATCGTAGACTCTCACTTCATGGATACTGCCATCTCTGTTGTCTTCAGGAAAAGAAACAATGTGGACTATCTTAATTTCGAACATATGAATTAGCAGAAATGTAGAAACCAGGAGCAGGTGTAGGCCCTTCAGGCTATAAAGCCTACTCCACCATTCAAGGTGATGATGGCTGACACTCTATCTCATCTCATACTCCCGCTCTCTCCCCACCCCCTTGAAACCTTTAGCATTAGAAATCCGTCAATGTCTTCACTGACTTGGCCCGCAAGAAACAGTTCCAAATTGCCCAACATGTATTCTGGGACTGTGATCCTGTATTCTGGGGTCCTGGGCATGGGGAAACATCCTCTCTGCATCCAGACTGTCCAGCCGGGTTAGAATTCCATACATTTCCATCAGGTCCCATCTCATTCATCTAAACTCCAGTGAATTGCCTCCTGAACTGCATCTGGGTGCTCCCTCTCAGTGAGCATTGTACAGGGACACCTTTATACATCCACATTCTCCAGCCAATCTGGAAACAATGCAAGTGTCCATCATCCCATATCAGAAAGGCTTGGTTCTAACCTGTTCTGGCCTACATGTGACTCCAGACTCATAGCACAATGGCACATTCTAATAAACTCTAATAAATTAGTCAGACACCATTATCCTTTCCCATGCAGGCATGATGGACCAAATAGCCTCATTTGGTGCCAAAATGCTTCTGTCGTATTCTGAAATGGTCCAGCAAGTCAATCCAGCAAATAGACTCAATACTGCCTTCTCAGGAGCAATTAATATCGGGCAGTAGACGGTGGGTTTATCAGTGGAAGCCATATCCTGTGACTAAATAATGAAAATGAAAATATTTTCAAAAATCCTCCCATTTGTGGAGTCTGGAAGAAATGGCAGCAGCAATAGCATTGTGTAGGGTTGTTGGGACAATGACCTCAGAGCTAAGTGTTAATGACCGAGATTAATGGGTTCAAATCCCAACAGGGTGCCCGAGAAGAATCTCAAATCTCGGCAATGGATTAAATCAGGGATAAAGAGCTAGACTTGGCGAAGCCTTTCCTAAAAACCCAACTGTTCTACTCATGGGCTACAGGGAAGGAAATTTGCCATGTGTATTTAGTCTCTCCACAACAGGAATGTTGTATGCAAAGTTGAATGGCTTTAGAGGAGGCTACAGAAAAGATTGATTTGATATTTATTTGTTTAAATATTATAAAGGCAGAGATCAATAGCTTCCTGATGAGCAAGGCAATGAGAGGTTATCCAGGGAAATGCAGAACTGGAGGATAAAAACAGATCAGGCACCAACTTATTGAATGGGGAGTAGTAGCGAAGGGCTGAGTGGCCTACTCTTCATACAATGGGGGTCCAGCGATGGATTGAAGAAGCTGAAGTGTTCTGCTCAAAGCAGAGGAGGTGAGTGAACATGTTTGTAATCTCAAGGGATCTAGATCGAGTACAGGCGAGGAAGAACCTGATCCAATTGGTAAAATCCAAAGGGGACTATCCCGAGTTAATGGGATTGTCAAAGCAGCCAAAGGCGAGTGAAGGGGGGAACATGCTCAGGCAGCAAGTGGTGACAATCTGGAATGTACTGTCTGAGAGCGTGGGAGAGGCAGGTTCACTCGAGGGGTTAGGGTCTGGAATGTACTGTCTGAGAGTGTGGGAGAGGCAGGTTCACT
>JAHRHZ010000033.1:5106076-5117593 GCA_024137785.1 Ginglymostoma cirratum
GGCAGGTTCACTCGAGGGGTTAGGGTCTGGAATGTACAGTCTGAGAGTGTGGGAGAGGCAGGTTCACTCGAGTGGTTGGAGTCTGAAATGTATGCTCTGAGAGTGTGGGGGTGATATAAAGCTGAGATACTCCTGCAGTGCGCTGATGTACAGACACGACAGACTGAATGGCCTCCTGTTGAACTGCGTCCATTCTATGGATTTGACACCCCCCCCCCCCCTCCTTTGCTCTGAACTGTCCTGTGAAGTGACCCAGGAAGCCCCTTCGCTAGACAATAGGAGGATGGACGATAAATGCTTCATCTGGCCAGTGGGACTCACATCCCATGTATGAATTGAAAAGTTATAAACTTGTGGAAGTGATATTATAGAGATGTTAGAGAACCACTGTCCATGGAGAGAGAATGTTGTGAGATTGTGGGTTTGGTGAAACAAGAGTTCTTTTTCCATATGGTCCCTTTCCAACCTCTGGTACTTAATATTGACTCCAACTTCAGACTTTCACCTTTGTTTCCCCTTTTTGAAATAACCCTTCAGCAGCTGACATCCCATCACCGATCTCACTTTATTTACAAATGGACAATAGCACTGGCTCTCACAGGGTGCTAATATTCACCTTTTAACATCAGCCAGGGCTCCCCGATTGGGCCGGATTAACGGCCCCAATCAGGGAACTCATTTTCTATGATATCCAGCTGGCTGAGCTCATTACAATCACTAACCCCACTTCTTCCTTACCCCCTCCAGTGCCTGTAACCTTGTTTACATTATATTGCTTCCAGGTCAGGTCTGATCTTTATTCTGTCATTAACACCTTCTCTGGATCAATGCTTTGTCAATTCTCTACAACTATTCCCATCCCTTTTACCTGTTGCTCTGTAAGCATAGAATCATGGAATTTTACAGTATAAAAGAAGGCCATTTGACCCATTAGGCCTGTGCTGGCTCCTGAAGGAGCTACCCAGCTAATCCCATTCTCCAGCCCTATCTCCATTGCCCTCTAATTTGGTCACTTTCCGATATACACCCAGCTCTCTTTAGAACCCTCCTGTGGAATCCACCTCCACCACTCTCCCAGGCAGCGCATTCTAAATCCTAACAATTTTCTGAGGAAAGAGGTTTCTCCTCATCTCACTCCTGGCTCTCTTGCTGACATTCCTGAAATTGTGAACCCTAGTTACTGACGTACCAACTAATGGAAACAGAATATCTGTCTTCACTCTGTCCAAATTGCTCGTAAGTTTGAACACCTCATTGGCCACCTCTTAATCTTCTCTGCTCCAAGTAGAATAAGCCCAATTTCTCTAATCTTTCCTTGTGTGTAAAATCCCTCTTTCCTGGTATCATTGTAGTAAATCTCCTTTGAACTCCCCCCAGCGCCCTAATGTTTTTCCTTAAATAGTGTGCCCAGACTGAATACAACTCTCCAAACGTGGCCTGGCCAATGATTAGTACAGGTGTAGCATCACTTCCTTGCTTTCATGCTCAATGTCTCTATTTATAAACCCAAGGATCCTATAAGCCTTCTTAACAATTGTTCCAACTTGCCTGGCCACTTTCAGGGAATCATGCACCTGAACCCTGAGGCCCCTCTGTTCCTGTACTCCCCTCAAAGTTGTACCATTGTGCCTGCATTGTCTCTCTGTGTTTCTTCTCTTACATTTGTCCACATTGAAATTCATCTGCCAGGTGGCCCTTTTGGCTAACTTGTTAATGTCCCTCTGAAGTCACTCAGCATCATCCTCACAATCCATTACGCTCCCTTGCATAGTGTCATCTGTAAATTTAGGGAATTTACCCTCATCACCCACCTCCAAATCATTTATATAAATCAGAAAAAGCAGCATTGACCGTGGGGGACGTCACTTTCAGCTCATCTCCAATCTGACCAATGCTCTTCTATATCTACCCTCTGTTTCCTGTCTTTTAGCCAACATTTCATTGATGTTGCCAAGGACCCACCAATCCCAAACATTTCTAATTTGCTAACTAACCTGACATGTGGTACCATATCAAAAGCTTTCTGAGAGTCCAAATATACAATATCCATAGCACTACCCTCAAATACTGCCTGTGTAACCTTAGCAAAGAACTCAATTAAATTTGTCAGACATTACCTGCCCCAGACAAAGCCATGTTGACTATCTGGTGTTAATTTAATGCTATGTTGAGGCTGACAAGATGGCGGTGGAGTAGGGCTCTTGAGCCAGAGCTCGTCTGCTCCGGCCACTTCTCTTTCCTTTTCTTTTGTCTTTTTTTTCTTTTTTTTTTTCAGTTTTCCTCCTCGACCTACTTTTTGGAGGGAGCCTGGCCATGGAGGGCAGCGGCAGTGGCTGGGGGCCTGATCAGTCGGCCACAAGGAGATTGGTGGGTGATCTCTGGCAGTCAACGACTTCGCGGGAGTGGGTGGGGGCCCGGGGTCGGACTCAGGCGGCCTGGGGTGATGCGGCTGGTGGGTCTGGATGGCGGTCGGCAGTCAGACCGCAATGCAGAGGCACGGGGATCGCGATTTTGAGCCCAGCATGTGGAATGCCCAATGTGGAGTGAGTGCAGGCCCATGGCTAAAGGACTGTAATTTGGTTCTTTTAATTTTAAATTCTTATTTACTAATTTATACTGAGAAGAACTGTAATATCAAACTCTTTTTTCTGTATTTTTCTACTTGTTGCCTAAGATTTTGTAGCTAGGTAGATTGCACCTAGGATGGCACCAGAAATGGTGAATTTGTCCAAGTTTCACTGTACTCCTATATTCCCGTACTAAAGTATACATGACCAATAAAAGCTAATTTTCTCTAAGTGTGTATTTATCTTATTCTGTATTATAGCCTCCATCAGTTTTCCCACTATTGACGTCCCTGGGTTACTCTTTACCCCTTTCTTAAACAACGGTGTCACATTTGCAATCTTCCAGGACTAATCGCATGTTCAGACAGGCCTGGAAAAGTTCCATCAATCTCAAATCTCCTTCCCTCCCCTCACCTTGACTTCTGTTCCACTCCATCTTCCTCCAAAGCGTAAAACCCAACTTCTCCTCATGTTCTGATGGAGACTTGGATCATTAACCCTTTTTCTCTCTCTCACTCTCGCTCTCACTCTCTCCCCAGGTCTCCAGCTCTTTCTGGTTTTTATTTGGATTGTTGGCATCTGAGATGTTTAACTGCAGCTTGGTTAATCTGCTGTAGTTGGCAAAGGGTTAATGTGCAGTCAGAGTGAATCTCGAGATTGTAACAAACAGCGTTCAGTCCCTCCCATTCAGTTGGGTTGCAGGCGGCTTGCTGCAGGTTATACTCTCCCCGCTGCGCTGTCAAACCTCTCTCCGAGGTTTCACTAAGGATGGAGGACACAGGCATGACCGAGGATCAGCCGACTTGTGCCTTCTGCCACTGCCCATTCCCTGATTTCGATGCATTTCCCTGTGGCCATTACCTTTGCTCAAACTGTATTGAGGATGCCCAGACCAAGGGAGAAGCTGCGGGCAGACTGGACTGCCCAGTGTGTATCAATCCATTGGTCTCGGAGCCCAGGCTGGATGGGGAAAGCCAACCGGAGAAAGCTGCTGTCCCATCTCTCACAGCCGAGCTCCCACCACCTGGAAGAGACCCTCAGGAGGTGGGGGTAGGTGACCCTGCAGGAAAGCTCCCCAGTGATCCTATAGAGAGACAGTGCCATGAACACAAGGAGCCTCTGGAGTTTTACTGTGAAGACGATGGAGAGTGTGTGTGTGGGCCGTGTACAATAACAGGCAAACACAAATCCCACTCCCTGCTCAGCTTGGAAAAGGCAGCAGCTGAGATTAAGGTGAGTGAGAGGAGTAAGGATCTGCGTGTGAGAGGAGTAAGGGTCTGGGAAACTGGGATGGTGGGAGATTTAATTGGGATCTACAAAATCATGGGGTTGGGGTGCAGGTCACCATAAGGAGGCACAATCATCCCTCAATTACCACGCTAGAGGATCAGTAACAAGAGGACAAAGATTGAAAGTAATATGTGAAACAGCAGAGACGATTCAGAGAATTTTCTTTTTGCACTTTGGGTTAGGAAGGTCTAGAAAATGCTGGAAGTCACAGTTGAAGGCATTTGAAATGTGACCTTAAAAAGGAATTGAATGGGTCTTGTAAAGGCAAAGGTTTCGCCAAAGGCACTGGGAAAACAGCAGGACAAATGAGAGTGTCCTGACAACAAGCTAGTATGGACACAACAGGCTGAATGGCCTCCTCCTGAGCTGTTAGATTCTGTGACATGAATGGAAGGGATTTGAGGAAGGATTTGAACTAGTGCTGACATGATGAAGAAGTTATGGATTGTATTGTACAAAGATTTTGAGGACTCTCGACAGGGCAGAGATGATGAGTCAGGACCCAGGGATCCTGTTTCAGAATAAGCCACTTAAGAATTAGATGAGAAAGAATGCTTTCTCGTTGGGGGTTTTTGGTCTGTAGAATTCTTCCCCCGACCCCTGTGGGGGCTGGGGTATTGCATTTCTCCAAGGCCTAGTTAGAGTTGCCAATGGAGTCAGGCAGGTAAGAGGAATTGGAGCCACAGTTACATTAGCCACCAATGCTAGACTAAGCTCGAGGGGCTGAATGGTCTAATTCGGCTCCTGTTTGTATGGTCATTATATCCGATTGTTCCCTCTGTGGTGGAAGTTCAAGAGGACAGACAGGTCCAACATCCCAGAATCTCTGACCATCTGCTCGATGAGATCCTGCCCAGTTACAGGTCCGTAATAGAACAGGGAGCTGGGGAAGCGAGAGATGGTTAATCATTATCAGTGACAGTGCACTGTGTCTCAGCTGGAGGGCAGGAATGTGGGACACTCACCCTTCACACTGGGAAATCTAATTCTCGCAAAGCCATCATACCTTACCCCTCCCTACCCCCTTCACCCCAATAGCCCAAAACACCAATCACCATCCATCCCAGTTCAGAGCACATCCCACTGCCTTCCTGCTCCCCAAACCTAGCTCGGCACCAGCCCTGTGAAATCGACATCCTCGCCAAATCCCAGCCCACACCTCATCCTCCATCACCTCCAGGTACACCGTCTCACGCCCACTGCTATTCTACCAGGGGCTGAATGAGAAACCCGAGGGAATTTCCACTCTGTGCGGAGTATGTTCCCTCTGTGCTCCCGAAATATTTGATTTGATTTAATTTATTATTGTCACATGTACCTAGGTACAGTGAAAAGTTTTGTTTTGCATGCAGTACAGGCGGATCATAACATACGAAGATCATAGGGTGATTGAACAGAGCGAGGAATACAAAGTTATGGCTGCAAAGAAGCTGCATAAAAAGCAGGATCAACTACGTGGCAGAAGAGATTGGGAGAGATTATAACCAGAGTTGGAGGGGATGTTGGCTGCCTTCCTGAGGCAGTGAGAAGTGTAAAAGGAGTCAATGCGTGATGGTCTGGGCTGTGTTCCCAATTTCTGTAGTTACTTACATTCCTGGGCAGAGCAGTTGCTGTACCAGGCCGTGATACATCCAGATAGAATACTTTCTGTGGTGCTTCTATAAAAATTGGTGAGAGCCTTTACGATCGTGCTGAATTTCCTTAGCCTCCTGGAGAAGAAGACCCGAGTGGGGACTAACTGTGCAAACCAGGCCAGGGCTCCACACGAAAATCAGGCCTTGGCTGCTGGGGAGAAACAGAACCCTTTTGAATCCAGCAACTTTCTCCCCTCCCCTTGATTCCAGTCTATGAATTAGCTCAGAGGTGTTGATATATGATGGTGATGTGACTGGAGGCATGATCCAGAGACTCAGACTAAAGACCTGGGGGTTAACCACAGCATCTGGTTAAAATGGGAGTGTAATTATTTAGAACTGAAAGCCTGTCATTAAAACCCATCTGATTCACTGATGACCTTCAAGGAAGGAAATCTGCCACCTTTACCAAGTCTGCTCTACACTTGACTCTTAATTCGTTCATTCACAGGAATTGGGCGTCGCTGGCTAGGCCAGCATTATTGCCAACCTTAACCTAAGAGTCAACCACATTGCGTTGGGTCTGGAGTCACATGTAGGCCAGACCAGGTAAGGATGGCAGTTTCCTTCCCTAAAGGACATTAATGAAGCAGATGGGTTTTTCCAACAATTGACAATGGATTCATGGTCATCATTAGATTCTTAATTCCAGATATTTATTGAATTCAAATTCCACCATCTGCCATGGTGAGGTTTGAACCCACGCCTCCAGAACGTTACTTTGGTTTCTAGATTAACAGTCCACCAATAATATCATTAGGCTGTCACCTCCCCAGATACACAGCAATGTGGTGCCTCTGAAAGGGCATAGGAAAGCAACTATGGGACTGGCCACAAATACTGCCCTTGCCAGTGATGTTCACATCCTATCAAAAGTTGGTACCTGCCCCAGGAGTTTATAATCTGTTAATGAACGTCAATGATGGGGTAACTACAAACTCTCACCAGGCCTTCTTGCTTATGCCCTACGTCTATTTTTAAAAACTCATTCTTTCATGGGACATCAGCATCACTGACTGTCCAATATTTCTTGCCCATCTCTAGTTGGCCTTGAGAAGGTGGGGGTGAGCTGCCTTCTTGAACCGCTGCAGTCCATGTGCTGTTGGTAGACCAACAATGTTGTTAGGGAGGGAATTCCAGGATTTTGACCCAGTGACACCGAGGGAACAGTTGGGATGGTGAGTGGCTTGGAGGGGAACTCGCAGGTGGTGGTGTTCCCATGTAGCTGCTACACTTATCCTTCTAGATGGAAGGTGGTTGCTGGTTTGGAAGACGCTGTCTGAGGAGGTTTGGTGAGTTGCTGTACTCTGCATTTACATGGAGCCCCCAAAATCGATGGGAAAAGTCAGATCAAAAGGACTGCAAAGAAACTGGTGAATTGAGTGTGCAAGATAATGTGGTGAAATGTGGATTAATTCACTTTGGTAGGAGGTAGAATAGAAACCTCAGGGTTTTCTGTTAGAGACTTCGAAATGGTGTTGAGAGAGGATTGAACGCCATTGTACAGGCAACACAGAAAGATGACATGCAAGGGGCAGCAAATTATTAGGAAGGTAAATGGTGCGTTGGTCTTTATTGTAAGTGTGTTGGATACAATTGCAAGTCTTGCTGCAACTGTGCATGGCTTTGGAGAGGCCACATCTGGAGAAACCATGTACGGTATTTGACTCTGTATCGAAGAAAGGATACGCTGGTGAACCTACATTCACATAAATGGATGAGTTAAGAGCAGGAATAGACCCATCAGTCCTTGGGTCCCACTCTGCCATTTGTTAAGATCACTATTACTCCATATTCTCCCTTCACAAGAATCAATTAATCACTGCTTTAAAAATACTCAAAGACCCTGCATCCTTCACCTTTCGAGGAAGAGAAAATCCCAAAAAAACTCTCATTTCTGCCTTAAAAGGCAATCCCTGGTTCTAGATTCTCCCTTAAGTGGAAATATCCTTTGCACATCTACCCTATTAAGACCCCTCGCCCATACATCCTTCCTTTAATAAGGTGACCAATATTGTACACATTTCTCCAGATGCAGTCTCATCAGCATCTTGCATAACTGAAGCATACCTTTACTTTTGCGTTCAATTCCCCTTGTGATAACTGATAACGTTTTACCAGCTTGCCTAATTACTTGCTGTACCTGCGTACTAACCTTTTCAGATAGAGTCATTGAGTCATACAGCACTGAAACGAGGGGTCATAACTTTAAGGTGATTGGAGGAAGGTATAGGGGAGATGTCAGAGGTAGGTTCTTCACACAGTGAGTGGTGGGTGTGTGGAATGCGCTGCCGGCCGTGGTAGTGGAGTCAGATACTTTAGAGACTTTTAAGCAACTCTTGGATAGGCACATGGAGGATAGTAAAATGTAGGATATGCAGGGTAGAATGCTCTTAGTAGGATAATAGGTCAGCACAACATTGTGGGCTGAAGGGCCTGTACTGTGCACTGTTCTGTGTTCCATGTTCCTTGTTTGAAACAGACCTTTGGTCCAACTCATCTGCACCAACCAGATATCTCAATGTGACCTTATCCCATTTGCCAGCATTTGGCCCATATCCCTCTAAACCCTTCCTATTCACACCCCCATCCAGATTCCTTTTAAGTGTTGTAATTGTACCAGCGTCCAACACTTCCTCTTGTAGCTTGTTCCATACACGCACCACCCTCTGTGTGAAAAAGTTGTCCCTCATGTCCTGTTTGAATCTTTCCCCCCTCGCTTTAAATCTATGTCCTCTAATTTTAGACTCCGTCTTTCTAGGGAAAAGACCTTGTCTATTCACCCTATCCATGCCCCTCATGATTTTATAAACCTCTATAAGGTCACCCCTTAACCTACGATGCTCCAGGGAAAATAGCCCCAGCCTATTCAGCCTCTCCTTGTAGCACAAACCGTCCAGTCCCTGCAACCTCCTTTTATAACTTTTCTGTCCCTCTCAAGTTTAAAAACATTCTTCCTACAGAAGAATTGTACACAGTATTCCAAAAGTGGCCTAACCAATGTCCTGTACAATGGCAATATGACCTCCCAACTCCTATAATCAATGAACTGACCAATAAAGGCAAGCGTACCAAATGCTTTCTTCACTATCCTGTCTACCTGTGACTCCACTTTCACAGAACTGTGAGCCTGCACCCCCAGATCTCTTTGTCCCATGCACTAGGACACTCAGATCCCTCTGTCTGAGAGTGGATACAAAGAAGTTTCACTAGACTGACTCCTGGGATGAGTGGATGGTCCTACGAAGATAGGTTGGGTAGAATGACCCTACTGTAGATGTGAGTTTAGATGATGTTTGACACTTTGAAAAACTCCTCTGGAAATGAGGATTGACTTATGTTTCAAGTAGAAAAATGAACTGTCGCCATTTTGAAATGTTACTGGAATCTGGTGCAGAGTGTAACTCCCATGTATTTTTGCAACACAGCCCATTTGCCTGCTTGATCCCTCGGATTTATTGAATATCCAGAAGTGTTCTTACACACAACTGAATGATTTTATTTTCCCCCTCACCAAATCACCTATACTTTTTTCAACTATTAACCGCCACCAGGAAATCACCCCTGTGTTCTCCAATTGATTAATTTAAATGCAAAGCTCGTAAAGGCATATCAGGCCATCAAAGGCGAGGGAGATGCTGGGTGGGGGGACAGACGCAGCTGTAAGGTATTGGTGAATAAAACAGGCAGTTGCAAAGTGAAAAAAAATTGGGGTTGACACTAATGAAAGTATAGCATGCATTGGCTGGAAAGAGGTCAGCTGATACGCATCCAGATATGTGATGTTTGGGGCTAGAGAGACACCTGACCAATTTCCACACACAAGTTATGTTAGATACTCTGCAGTTTAGAAAAGTGTGGCTTAATCCCATTGGATTATCCAAGATCAAAAATGTAGAAGCAAATGCTTTGTTAAATTTAGTGCATGTCTTTAAGGGGCAAAGTGAGAAGGAGAGATGAAGGGAAGGAATTCCGGAGCCTATGGCCCAGGTAACTGAAGGTGTGGTCACCACAATGGAGGATTTTAGAGGATTTCCATTCCACCAGAATGGAAAGAGCTGCCAAGATATCCAAGGGTTGGGGGTTGCTGGAGGAGATTGCCAAGACTGGCATCAGAATCTAACATTTTGTTCAAAATGAGAATTGGGGGGGCGGAGGGCGTGGTGCAGGTGGGGGGTGGTGGTTGATGAGAGTACATAAAGGAATTTGATAGGTCTGTGAAAAAGGAAAGTCGGGAAGTGGGATGAGAAAACACCGGTTTCCCTGGAGTGTCGGTGGGGGGAGGGGGTGAGATGTGACCTTACAGAGGTTTATAAACCATGAGGGGCATGGATAGGGTGATTAGTCAAGGCCTTTTGCCCAAACCTAGAGGGCATGGGTTTAAGGTGAGAGGGGAAAGATTGAAAAGGAACAAAGGACAACTTTTTCACACAGAGGGTGGTGTGTGTTTGGAATGAGCTGCCAGAGGAGGTGGTGGAAGCTGGTATGATTACAACATTTAGAAGGCATCTGGATAGGTACATGATTAAGAAGTGTTTAGAGGGATATAGGACAAATGCTGGCGAATGGGATTAGAACAGTTTAGGATATTAGGTCGGCATGGACGAGTTGGACCGAAGGGCCTGTTTCCATGTTGTACAACTTTGTGTTTCTATGAGTCAGTTGAACAGTTGGCACAATGGGTCAATAATGGGTCAAGTGATGTTCTGGTGCCCTGAACCTCCTGGGTTTTAGTCTGGCCGTTGTGCTTGCCAACTCTGATTAGGGGGCATTCCAGGAGATTTTGTCACATGACTTTCTGCTGCTAAATCTCCCACCACCGGGCACAGGGCATGTCAACTTTCATGACCGAAAGAACTGCGGATGCTGTAAATCAGGGACAAAAATAGAAGTTGCTGGAAAAGCTCAGCAAGTCTGGCAGCATCCGTGAAGAAAAATCAGAGTTAACGTTTCGGGTCCGGTTCTGAGGAAGGGTCACTGGACCCGAAACGTTAACTTTTGATTTTTCTTCACAGATGCTGCCAGACCTGCTGAGCTATTTCCAGCAACTTCTATTTTTGTTCAATCCTCATGATGCTCTGCCTTCCCACAGCCAATTAGCCATCCTGATTGTCTTAAAATCCCGAATAAATATGTTATTAGTGTATCTTTTGATTTATTGTTATGGAATCTCCAGCAGTAGGTGGTGATGGTGAGGGAGGGCACCGAGAAGAGCAGCTGCAGCGGTCGAACATGCCAAGAATGGGTGTCTTTTACAGATGGTGACCTTAATGGGAGAAGGATTCCACAGACTAAAGAGTCCCCTAATCAGATGTAAACCACTGGCTTGATTCCATATAAATAATGTGTCTTCTTTCATCAACCTTAATTTCCCTTCACTTATGGAATGAACTGAGTGGAATGAAAGAGATAAAAGGTACTGCAGATGCTGGAGAATCCGAGATAACAAGCATGGGGCTGGATGAACACAGCCGGTCAAGCAGCATCAGAGGAGCAGGAAAACTTGACGTTTCGGGCCTAAACCCTTCATCAGAAATGGGGGAGGGGAACAGGGTTCAGTCTACTCAATGATCTTTGAAACATCTGTTTATTCCTATATCATGTTACATATCATTAGGAGAAAAGTGATCATGGAAATGGGAAGATCCTATATAATTTTTGTTATTGCCCTTGAGGTTTCTTTTAAATTGAGATAGCACAGAGTCCCCGGCCAATTCTGGAGAGTTGGTAACCCTGAGGGGTATCCCTAAATGTAGTTTCTATTGTACGGGAGTCAGTGAGGAGAAATTAATCATGGCTTACACCAAAGTTCACATGAAGTATTATTTATTTCTTTGCAGGGAAAACTACTGAACAGCGTGAGGAGTATTCTGCAAACTCAACAGAGTTACCACTTCAAATATCAGGATCTCCAAAAATCAGAAGATGAATTGAAGGTACACACGCACACGCACACACACACGCACACACACACACACTCACATGCACACGCACACGCACACGCACACGCACACACACACACACAC
>JAHRHZ010000033.1:5121338-5140353 GCA_024137785.1 Ginglymostoma cirratum
CTTCAAGAATATGTGGTAAGCCCCTGGAGTCCACATTTATCCATGTCCCTGTGGGGCTGCACTCTCATTGGAGAGAGACAACAGGTGCTGGTTTAACGTGAGGGTTACCACACTTTGGCCAAGGGGGAGCAGTTGAGAAGGAGTAACTTTAATGGTAACCTTAGCCGGTGCAGGAATCAAACGCATCATTGGCATGACACTATGTCGCAAACTAGCTGTCCAGCTAACTGAGCTAACCAACTATCACCTGAGCAATTGCTGTACCATGGTAGTTCACAGTCAGCCACATTGGGCTTGAGTGTAGGTCAGACCGGGTAAAGGCGGAGATTTCCTTCCCTAAATGACATTTGTATACGAGATGGATTGTTACAGCAATCCAGTAGCTCCATGATAACATTCTGGGGACCTGGGCTCGAATCTCGCCACGGCAGATGGTGGAATTTGAATTCAATAAAATATCCAGAATTAAGACTCTAGTGATGATCATAGAATCCCAACAAGTCCACACCGACCCTCAGATCATCCCACCCAGACCCATCCCCCTATAACCCACCTCATCTACACACCCCTGAACACTACTGGCAATTTAGCATGGCCAATCCACCTAGCCTGCATATCTTTGGACTGTGGGAGGAAACCAGAACACCCGGAGGAAACCCACGCAGACATGGGGAGAATGTGCAAACTCCCCACAGTCGCCTGAGGGTGGAATCAAACCTGGGTCCCTGGCCTTGTGAGGCAGCAGCGCTAACTACTGAGCCACCATGCCACCGTCATGAATCCATTGTCAATTGTCAGAAAAACCCAACTGGTTCACTAATGTCCCTCAGGCAAGGAAACTGCCATCCCTACCTAGTCTGGCCTACATGTGACTCCAGACCCACAGCAATGTGGTTGACTCTTAACTGCCCTCTGGGCAATAAATGCTGCCCAGCCAGAGATGCCCTCATCCCGTGAATGAATTAAGGAAATAAAAATGGTCATTATTACTAAGTCTAGGAAAGTTATTCCAGTTTCATTATTTTATGGAATTTAAATTCCTCCAGTTGCTATGGCAGCATTTGAAGCTAATTGTTGCAGATGTTGGAAAACTGAAATAAAAACAGAAATAGCTAGAAATTGCCAACATTTCAGGCAACATCTGAGGAGAGAGAAAAACAGTGACTATGTTTTAGGCCAGTGATTTTCACAAGAGCACCGCAGTGTTTTAGAGATGAGCAGTCCTAGTTTTCCCTACACTTTGCATGAAGCACTGCTTCCTGATCTCACCGCTGAAGGATCTAGCTCTAATTTTAATGCTGACCCTCACCCCGACTCATGTTTCGGCCATTCCCCACCACCAGGAAACAGTTTCCCTCCATCGAACTCAAACAATGTTTGAATTACGTCTAACGATCTGATCACGAATTGGGATTTCAGATGCAGATCAAGAGACTGCAAGGAAACATATCAAAGAAGTTCTCTGAGTGGAGGAAGAACCTGGAAGAAGACGAAGAGAATGTGCTGAAGATGATTGATGAGGAAGGAATTCGGCTGACAGCTCAGAGCAGCAACTGTTCCAAAACATTAAACGAGAAGATGGATTTGATCAAACTGTTAGACGACGAGGCACAGAGTCTGACACAAAGTGATCGTCTGTCATTTTTCCAGGTACCGAATATCTGCCAGTGCCATATTTAGCATGGAAGCCATCTTTGTAAACTTGTCCTCCTATCAAAAGGGGCACTTTACTGCCATCACTGGTTGGACGTAGTAATTACAGCGAGGCAAGTTGATTGAGGCATGTGACCATTGGAGTTTATAATGCAAATATATACATTGAAGACAAAATTGACCTCAAAATGGGAACAGAATAGCCCACTCTACACTATAGCATATCTATCTGAAAATTAGACATGGCTAGCCTCTCAAATGTAATACCATGGGAGGTCAACTAAACGTCTTTGGAATAAATGCTTACGTTCTGCATACAAATTTGAACTTGTTCTTCTAGTTCACACTTTTGCATCAATATTTTTAAATTCCCTTTGTCCAAATTTATAATGGAAACTGGCAATGTCAACATGTCACAGTGTAATTACAGCTTCTTACCAGAGATGGCACCACAGCTGCTTTGTTGCTCCAGCTATTGTCTCTCCATTTGCTGCAGAAAAATGTTTACATTCTCACCAATTCTGCCTCCTGAATTGCTATTAGTTTTCAATATGTAATTATGTGTAAAATGCAAAATTTGTTTAAAACTAAGGAATAAAATGGCCAGGTTTAAATGGGGTCTGCATTATGTCTGCATAAATTTACTAAACTTACTCCCTAATCTTTACAAAGATAGAAGGAACTGCAGATGCTGGAGAATGTGAGATAACATGGTGTAGAGCTGGATGAACACAGCAGGCCAAGCAGCATCAGAGGAGCAGGAAAGCTTGACGTTTCGGGCCGAGACCCTTCTTCAGAAATGGGGGAGGGGAAGGGGGTTCTGAAATAAATAGGGAGAGAGGGGGAGGCGGATAGAGGATGGATAGAGGAGAGGATAGGTGGAGAGGAGGCAGACAGGTCAAAGAGGCAGGGATGGAGCCAGCAAAGGTGAGTGTAGGCGGGGAGGTAGGGAGGAGATAGGTCAGTCCAGGGAGGACTGACAGGTCAAGTGGGATGAGGTTAGTAGGTAGGAGATGGGGGTGGGGCTTGAGGTGGGAGGAGCGGATAGGTGAGAGGAAGGACAGGTTAGGGAGGCGGAGACGGGCAATCCTTCTTCTGTGCCTACACTGGCCCTAAAGCCCACCTCTTCCTCCGTTACATTGATGACTGTATCGGTGCCGCCTCGTGCTCCCACGAGGAGTTCGAACAGTTCATCCACTTCACCAACACCTTCCACCCCAACCTTAAGTTCACCTGGACCATCTCTAATTCCTCTCCTCGTTCCTGGACCTCTCTGTCTCCATCTCCGGCAACCACCTAGAAACCAATATCTATTTCAAGCCCACCGACTCCCACAGCTACCTAGAATACACCTCCTCCCACCCACCTTCCTGCAAAAATGCCATCCCCTATTCCCAGTTCCTTCGCCTCCGCCGCATCTGCTCCCAGGATGAGGCATTCCACATCCGTACATCTCAGATGTCCTCGTTTTTCAAGGACTGCAACTTACCCCCCTCAGTGGTCGAGAACGCCCTCGACCATGTCCCTCGCATTTCCCACAACTCATCCCTCACACCCCCTCCCCGCAATAAAAACCAAAACAGAATCCCCCTTGTCCTCACATACCACCCCACCAACCTCCGGATCCAACGCATCATCCTCCGACACTTCAGCCATCTGCAATCTGACCCCACCACCAAAGACATTTTTCCCTCTCCACCCTTATCTGCCTTCCGGATGGACCACTCTCTCCGTGACTCCCTTGTCCGCTCCACACTCCCCTCCAGCCCCACCACACCCGGCACTTTTCCCTGCAACCGTAGGAAGTGCTACACCTGCCCCCACACCTCCTCCCTCACCCCAATCCCAGGCCCCAAGAAGACTTTCCACATCAAGCAGATGTTCACCTGCACATCTGCCAATGTGGTATACTGCATCCGCTGTACCCGTTGTGGCTTCCTCTACATTGGGGAAACCAAGCGGAGGCTTGGGGACTGCTTTGCAGAACACCTGCGCTCAGTTCACACTAAACAACTGCACCTCACAGTCGCGAACCATTTCAACTCCCCCTCCCATTCCTCAGATGACATGTCCATCCTGGGCCTCCTGCAATGCCACAACGATGCTACCTGAAGGCTGCAGGAACAGCAAATCATATTCTGCTTGGGAACCCTGCAGCCCAATGGTATCAATGAGGACTTCACAAGCTTCAAAATCTCCCCGCACCCCCGAACGCATCCCAAAACCAGCCCAGCTCGTCCCCGCCTCCCTAACCTGTCCATCCTCTCACCTATCCCCTCCTCCCACCTCAAGCCACACCACCATCTCCTATCTACTAACATCATCCCGCCCCCTTGACCTGTCCGTCCTCCCTGGACTGACCTATCCCCTCCCTAACTCCCCACCTACACTTACCTTTACTGGCTCCATCCCCGCCTCTTCGACCTGTCTGCCTCCTCTCCACCTATCCTCTCCTCTATCCATCTTCTATCTGCCTCCCCCTCTCTCCCTATTTATTTCAGAACCCTCTTCCCCTCCCCCATTTCTGATGAAGGGTCTAGGCCCGAAACGTCAAGCTTTCCTGCTCCTCTGATGCTGCTTGGCCTGCTGTGTTCATCCAGCCCCACACCTTGTTATCCCTAATCTTTAGCCTGCTTTGACCTGAATATTATACGTGCCTTGACTCGTCATTTGCAACCCACTGGTATATTAAAGCTGTACAGGCTACACTTATTATCAGCTCACAAAATTTAATGTGACCATAAAAGCTTATTTTTATGTTAACAGGCAAGTCCCGGTGTTGCTATGGTTACACATTGAGGTTTGTATTGGGCTTGTGGACAATGCTGGAGCATCATACCTGACCCAGATAAATACCAGTGCCACCTCAGGTTCATGAGTGCCCTCTAGGAAGGAAATCTGCCATCCTTGCCTGGTGTTACACACGTAACTCCAGACTCAATGATTGAACCTTAATTGCCCCAGTGAATCATAGAATGCCTACAGTGCAGGTACAGGCCATTCAGCATAATCAAATCTACACTCACCTTCTGAAGGACATTCCAACCCTATCCCTGTAACCCCATATTTCCCATGGCTAACCCACCTAGCGTGCACACTACAGGGCAATTTAGCATGGCCAATCACCCAACTTGTACATCTTTAGACTGTGGGAGGAAAGCAGACCACCCAGAGGAAACCTACGCAGACACAGGGAGAACGTGCAAACGCCACACAGACAGGCACCCGAAGCTGGGATTGAACCTGGGTCTCTAGCACCATGAGGCAGCAGTGCTAACCACTGAACCGCCATGCCACCCAATGAACCTGTTAGTTCAAGGGTAATTTGGCATAAGCAAAAAATGCTTGACAGCAGAACTCATATTCTGTGAATGATGATAAAGAAACTTTGACAAACACACCCACCACTTACTCTGGGTTTCATAACTTTAATACGAGACTAATGTTCTTTTATTTCAGTGTGATAACTTAATGCTCTAACCTCTTTCTCTTTCTCCCCTACAGAAATCTAAACAGCTCCTTTCCAAGTAAGTTTCGTTTAGTCGAACAGTTAATGCTCAGGACTGTGCCCTGGACTACTGGAACAGATGCTGAGGTTATCAAGTCCATGCACAGTCCTTGTGAAGGTGTGGTTCTGCCTTCACATCGAGAATACCCTCCGTTGTGTGGTGTGGCACTATCACAGCACGAAATGGGGACAGACTTTGAACCCGATCTCGTAACTCAACTCTGGGCATCCATGACGCACTGTGGGCTATCACCAGCAGCAGGACTGTACTTCAGCACAATCTGTAACCTCATGGCCCGGCATATCCCCCACTCAACCATCAAACCAGGGGATCAATGGAGAGTGCAGGAGGGCATGCCAACAACAGCACCAGGCGTACCTGAAGATGAGGTGTCGACTTTGTGAGGCCCCCCCAAACAGGACTAACATGGAAATAGTCTAGGTTAGGCGATCCCAAAACAAACAGGACAGTCTGTCAGACCCAATCAGTAATAGTGGTGGACAATTAAATAAGTAACAGGAAGAGGTTCCAAAAAGAAACCCTTTCCTCAATGGGCGTCTCTGAGCAGGTTATTGCTGAGCAGGCGCTGCTCGATAGCACTGTTACTGACACCTTCCATCACTTTACTGATGATCGAGAGTAGACTGACGGGATGGTAACTGGCCGGGCGGGATTTGTCCTGTTTTTAATACACAA
Source organism: Ginglymostoma cirratum (assembly GCA_024137785.1). NCBI lineage: Eukaryota > Metazoa > Chordata > Chondrichthyes > Orectolobiformes > Ginglymostomatidae > Ginglymostoma > Ginglymostoma cirratum. The sequence continues at coordinate 5,127,197 of JAHRHZ010000033.1, forward strand.
GACATACTTGGGCAATTTTCCACATTTTCGGGTAGATACCAGCATTGTAAACTGTACTGGAACAGCTTGACTAGGGGAGTATTTTTTTGAAGAAGGGTCTCGACCCGAAATGTCAGCTTTCCTGCTCCTCTGATGCTGCTTGGCCTGCTGTGTTCATCCAGCTCTACACCTTGTTATCTCTTGACTAGGGGAGCGGCAAGTTCTTGAGCACAAGCCTTCAGTACTATTGCCGAATGTTGCCAGGGCCCGTAGCCTTTGCAGTATTCAGTGCCTTCGGCCATTCCTTGATATCACGTGGAGTGAATTGAATTGGCTGAAGACTGGTATCTGCAATGCTGGGGACCACTGGAGGAGGCTGAGATGGATCATTCATTCAGGACGTCTGGCTGAAGATTGCTGCGAATGCTTCAGCATTATCTTCTGCACTGATGTGCTGGACTCTTCCATCATTGAGGATGGGGATATTTGTGAAGCCTCCTCCTCCAGTGAGTTGTTTAATTGTCCACCACCATTCACGACTGGATGTGACAGGACTGCAGATCTTAGATCTGATCTGTTGGTTGTGGGATCGCTTAGCTCTATCTATCACTTGCTACTTGTGCTAATTGCTACGTGAGTAGTCCAGTTTGATACTTCACCAGGGTGACACCTCATTTTTAGGTACACCATTTAAGGCAGAGATGAGGAGGAATTTTTTTCTCTCAGAGGGTAGTGAATCTGTGGAATTCTTTACCACAGAGGGCTGTTGAGGTTGCGTTGTTAAGTATATTCAAGGCTGAGACAGACAGATTTTTAATTAGGAAGGGTTATGGGGAAAAGACAGGAAAGTGGAGTGGAGGATCATCAGATCATTGAACGATTTGATGGGCTGAATGGCCTACTTCTACCCCAACATCTGTGGTGTTGCTCCTAGCGTTTTCTTGCCCTTATCATTGAACCATGATTAATATCCCCATCTTGGTGGTAATAATGTGGGGGATATGGCAGGCCATGAGGTTACAGATTGTAGTCAAATATAGTCCTATTGCTGCTGATGGCCCACAGTGCCTCATGGATGCCAAATTTTGAGTTGCTGGACTTGTTCATTCCACGTGGTGGCAATGGCGCACAGAGCAATGGAAGGTATCCTCAAGGGGAAGATGGGACAGTAGCGCCATATCCATTGTGTGGCGTCACTCCCACCAATATTGCCATAGACAGAAGCATCAGTAGATTGGTGAGGATGTAGGTTTTCCCGATTTTCTGTCTTGGTCTTCCTTCACTGTCACGAGGACAAAAGTCCAGGAACTGTGGCCATATAGCTCTATGGCTGTACTCACATCAGAAGGACCGCTATGGTTCACGCAGATGGCTTGGCACTATCTTGTCAAGGATGAGCAGTAAATGCCAGTCTTGCCAGTCATGCCTACATCCTACAAATGAATCAAAGTATATTATTTAGCTCACCACCACCTTCTCATGGTCAACTAAGGATGGGCAATAAATGCTGGCACAGCCAGCAACACCCAGGTCCCATGAGTGAATTTTTAATCAAAAATCAACTAGATTGTCTCTTAATTTGGAATACCCTACCTGCAAAGGTCATGGGAGTGAAGTTGATTATCACTTCCAAAGGGAAATGGAAACGTACGTAGGGCTATGGAGACAGAGCAGTGTGATGTGGTGAATGTGCTTTGAAGGAGCTTTCACAGATACAATGGGGCAAATCGCATTCTGCGGTCCATCACTCTCTGATTCTACACAGCATCTCCAAAAAACGTAGCTTGCCGTCAAACTGAACCTGACCTTATTTTTGCGGAACACCTTGGACCAGTTTGAAAGTTGCTGTATAAATGCACGTCGCTCTTGGTTGAAACAAAGACGATGCTTCTTCCTCCATTTCAGGGCAACAGAGCTTCAGAACCAAAAAACACTGATTGATCAGAGGGATACGTTGAACATTCGTTCTATATCTGAACAAGTCAAGGTGCTGATCGATAAATCGATGGCATACTACTCGATTATATTGAACATGATAGGTAAGAAATTGAAACCTGGAAAAAAGTTAAAGGTCCCACAACTTGTTTACATCTGGGCAGTGTCCTTAAACAGTGAAAGAGAGGAGGCAGACTCTAGCAGATGCTGAAACATTCATGGAAACAGCCAGTCAGACAGAGATAGACATAGATTTGTAGACACAGACAGACTGTCCCCTCGATATTCAATGGTGTTACTCGATGGGCTGAATGCTTCCACACGGTAGTGATTCTATGATTCCCCTCCAAGCCACTAACCGTCGTGACTTGGAAATATATCACCATTCCGTCAATGTCACTGGGTCCAAATCCTAGAATTCCCTCCCAAAGGGCATTGTGGATCAACCTACAGCACATGCACTGCAGTGGTTTAAGAAGGCAGCTCACCACCGCCTTCTCGAGGGCAACTAGGGACGGGGCCAGCCAACGACAGCCACACCCTATGAGCGTAAAAAACAAATTACAAACAGATCCTAAACCAGTAGAGACCAAAGCACCATTTGGCCTCTTAGGTTAATGTTGGCTTTTCGAAGAGTTGGTTAGTCCCACCGAACACTAGAATGGAAGAATGATTAGACCATTTGGCCCATTCAAACTGCTCTGCCTTTTTGACCATGGCCGATCTTGGGCTTCAGCTCCACTTTTTCACTTGGGAGCTCGTGAATTGTCAGCTCTGGTTCAGTTGGTTGCACAGTCACCTCCAAGTTTAGAAGGTTGAGGTGGGATCAGATTCCCCCTGGCACTTAAACACAAAACTGTAGGTTGAACGCGCAGCACCGAGGGAGTGCTGCACCGTTGACGATACTGCTGCTCTGCCTAGATGCTAAACTGAGGTTACTCTCAAGTGAATGTTGAAGATCCTGCGGCAGTATTTCAGAGAAACATTTTCCTTGGTGTCTTGGTTAATGCTTATCTCTCGATCGGCACATCAAGAAACAGGTTATTTATTTGTTAGCATGTCATGACTTGTGGGAGATTGCTGTGCTCATAATGCCTGTTATATGTCCTTGGCTGATACTGGGGATGGCAGGACTGTCCTATGAGGAGAGATTGGTTTCACTGGACCTGCATTCACTACAGATTAGAAAGATGAGAGGGGAATCTGGTTGAAATGTATAAAATTCTAACAGGGCTGGACAGACTAGATGCAGGGAGGATGTTTCCCCTGGGTGGGGAGTCTAGAACCAGGGGGCACAGACTCAGGATATGGGGTAGACAATTTAGGACTGAGAGAAGGAAAGATTTCTTCACTCAGAGAGTGGTCTACTACAGAAGGTTGTGGAGGCCTAGTCACTGAATATATTCCAGGAAGTGATTGAATCACTTTTAGACTTTAAAGGAATCAAGGGCTATATGGAGAAGGCAGAAATATGGAATTGGGATCGAGGATCAGCCATGATCACACTGAATGGTACAGCAGGGCTGAATGGCCTATTTCTGCTCTGAATTCCATGTGATTTTACAACAGTGACCACGGGTAGGATTTTAAACTGAGCTGCAGTGACCATCCCTGCCCCACATGGACTGAGTGAGTGGTAGAAAAGGTGGTGAGGGCATTGGATTTCACCCCCATTCAGGAGATCTCGGCCTCGAGAGATTGTCCGACAGCAGCAATGGGTGCCGCAGGAAATTCGGGCATCTCCACAAAGTTCTGCAATGGATACAGAGTGAGACATACCCCCGGCTTTTACAGTGAAAATCTTGAGTGAAAATTCTAAACTGGGGGAAGGTTAATTACTATAGATTAGGCAGTAACTAGAGAAATCAGATTGGGGCGGCTGTTTGAAGGTAAATCCATATTTGACATGTGGGAACCTTTTAAAGAGCAGTCAATTAGAGTTCAAGATCAGCATGTTCCTGTGTGTGAAAGATAAGGATGGCAAGATTCAGGAACTCTGGGTGACAAGAGATATTGAAAAGTTTAGTCGAAAAGATAAAGGAAGCATACGTAATGTTTAGGAAACAGAAATCAGACAAAACCCTTAAGGAATATGAAGAAAGCAGGAAAGAAGTTGTTCGAGAAAATCAGAAGGCTAGAAGGGGCCATGAAATGTTCCTTGGCAAATAGGATTAAGGAGAATCCCAAGGCATTTTATATGTATATTAGGAGCAAGAGGGTAGCTCAGGAGAAAGGTAGATCCACTCAAGGGCAAAGAAGGAAATGTATATGTGGAGCCAGAGGAAGTGGATGAGATCCTTAATGAGTATGTTGCACTGGAGAAGGAGAATAGGAGAAGGACATAGATGATGGTAAGATTAACAAAGGAAAAATTGATATTCTAGAGCATGTCAATATTAAGGAGGTGGCGTTGGACAACTTGAAAGACATTAAGGTAGGTAAGTCACCAGGGTGTGATGAGACCTATCCCAGGGTACTGACAGAGGCAAGGGGGTAGGTTGCTGGGGCCTTGACAGAGATCTTTGGATCCTCCTTAGCCACAGGCAAGGTCCAGGAGACTAGAGAACATCCAACATTGCCCTTCTTAGAAACAACAGAGAAAATCCAGGAAATTATAGGCCAGTGAGCCTTACATCATTGGTAGGGAAATTACTGGAGAAGGTCCTTACTTGCATTTGGAAAAGAATTTACCCATTAGGGATAGTCAGAATAGCTTTGGTGGGGAGAAAATAGCTTTTCTGGTTCTGTTTCTCAGTAGTTTGTGCAAAGTATCTAATTCAATGTGTTCGTTGATGGAGTTCCAGTTAGAATACCAGGTCTCCAGGAATTCTGTGACGTGTCTCAGTTTGGCTTGTGCGATTATGGATGTGTTATCCCAGTCAAATTAGTGTTCCGTGGTGTCTGTGTGTAGTTAGACAAGTGAGAACTGGCTGTGTCCCTTGGTGGCTAGTTGGTGTTCATATATCCATATTGTCAGTTGTCTTCTGACTTGGCCTATGTAGTGTTTCTCACAAAACTTGCTTTTCAACCTCAAGAGGAACAGCTGTGCTGACAACAGCCAACCCTACCCCATCACCACCTCTCTGGAATGAATGCCTCCAATGTCTTAGAAACATAGAAAATAGCAGCAGGAGCAGGCCATTCGGCCCTCCAAGTCTATTCTGCCATTCAACACGATCATGGTTGATCATCCAACACAGTCCCCTTTAGGTCCTTTAGCCCCAAGAACTATACCTAACTCCTTCTTGAAAATGTTCAATGTTTTGGCCTCAATGCCTTTCTGTGGTCAAGGATTCCACAGGCCCCCCACCCTATGGGTGAAGACATTTCAGCTCATCTCAGCCCTAAATGGCCTATTTCTATCTTTAGACTGTGACCCCTGGTTCTGGATTCCCCAGTCATTGGGAATATCCTTCCTGCATTTATTGTGTCTGGTCCTGTTAGAATTTTATAGGTTTTTATGAAATCCTCCATCATTCTTTTCAACTCCAGTGAATATAATCTTCATTGATCAGTTCTGAGAAAGGGTCACCGGAACCGAAACGTTAATTTTGTTTTCTCCTTCACAGATGCTCCCAGACCTGCTGAGCTTTTCCAGCAACTTTGTTTTTGCTCTGATTTACAACATCCGCAGTTCTTTTGGTTTTTATTTGGTATATCTTTTATTTGTCAGACTGCTTATCCAACATTTTGCACTGGGGGGGTGGGGGGGCGGGGTGGTGAGCAGAACACTCTGCCAGTTACATATTGGGAGCAAACACCACAGGTTTCATTCACTTGCTGCCTACCCCATCCCCCTGAGGTTGAGCCAGAGTTTTTGCGACTTTGGTGTTGGGTTCCTGCCCACATACATGCTCTTGTTCTACATCCACTGTATGTGGCTCATTTGGTCAAGCTCTCCTTGAAATCAAAGGCTCTGGACTCAAGAGGATCTGAGTGCAGGTATCTGTACGGAAAGCTGGATAAACTCAACAGGTCCATAACGCCATAAGACAGAGGACAGAAATAGGCCATTCAGCCCCTTGAGTCTGCTGCACCATTCAGTGAGATCATGGCAGATCTGATAATCCTCAACTCCACTTTCCGGATCAGGTAGCACCTTTGAGGAGAAACACAGAAACGTGTTCTGATGGAAAATCATCAGCCTGAAAGGTTAACTCTCCCTCTTTCCCTTTTACCTGCAGAGTTTTCCCAATTATTTCGTCCCCTGTCCTAGACATCTCTCTGTGAGGCTGGGTATCAAATTCTGCTCACTTGAGGTACATAGGGATCTCAACGTAGTAAAGGCCCAATGTAAATGCAGGTTGTTGTTGGCGTGCTGCAGTCCTCACTCTGGTAAGGAACTGGGAACATTACTTTAGCACTGTAGGTGACAGATTAGCATCAAAACAGTTACCTGCTTCTCTCTGTGTTTAGGTGAATGGGCACAGCTCACATTGGACACCAAAACTGCCTACTGGTTCTTGACAGTCTCCGAGGATGCCCGCTCTCTGACGTTCGGATATGACCTGCAGCCTTACCCGTCCAATCCAGAGAGATTCAGGACCCACCGTCAAATCCTCTGTTGCCAGAGCTTCACCTCGGGTTATCACTCCTGGGTAGTGCAGGCTGAAGGGATCGCCTGGGGTATAGGGATTGCATATGGGAGTATAGCGAGGGAGGGTGAGTGCTCAGACCTGACCAACTCCAGCAAAGCTTGGTGCATTCACCTAAATCACGGCACCCTCACAGCCAGTCACAATGGGCTACACACTGACATCATCAAGGAGCCATTGCACACCAGGTTCCAGGTTGAGTTAGATTATGAGGCAGGCTACGTATCATTTTACCAAGTGGGGGACACTGCCCAACACTTGTATACATTTCGGACCATGTTTAGCGAGCCCGTATTTCCAGCATTCTCTTGCTTCTACATTTCCTCCATAAAACTGTGTTAAACACAACGTTACAGGGGATTTTACAGCATAGACTCAGGCCAATGAGCCCATTGACCAAGTGCTTCATGAGGCCTGTCCCACCTCAGCATATCCTTCCTCCATCACAGATATTATCCACCTTCCCCTGAAATGCATCTATGCTGTTCACCTCCTTGTCTCTCTCGAAAGAAACAAGCCTCCTCCTGAACTCATAACAGGATTTCATTATTCGCAATTGAACTTGCATTAACAAGTAGAGAATACTGGAAATATTCGATGAGGCACATCTGCCACCGGCCTTGATCACAAGTGAAGGCATTTTCCTTACTTCAATCTTGGTGATATTTCCCTTTTCTTAAAGTTAAGGATATTGAATTTTTTTCAAAAATAACTATTCTTGGAAAGTGAGTATTTTTTTGGCCTTGCCTAATTGAGCAGGCCCTCATGATGAACCACCTTCCTCACCCTCTGTAGTCGCTATTCTATTTTGTTGTTGTTTTATACAGCTCAGAGCCTGGCCCAGGCCCTTTAAGAGGGATGTAGAGTCAAGAGTCAAACAGGTTGTGTCTGGGATCACCGTTAGACCAGATAGGGTAAGGATGGCACATTTCCTGTGAGGTGGTATGGACAGAGCCTCTGGAAAGTCATTCACCCGACTTGTCCCCAAGGAGCAACTTGTTTGTGGGGCCAGGTTAAAGCCATAGTTCATTCACTTTCAGATGAACTTATAGCCAAGATCACAAATGCAGCTCAAATTATTCATTAGCAAACGGAGGTTGTTTTCTACAAGGTATTTAATAGATTCATCAATGCATTGCAAAGCGTCATGGCCATGTTGAAGCCTAGAAATTTGAACCGTATCGTATTTGAAACTTTCTGAATTACACTTTCATATGCCGTTTACAGTTTGCCACTATTATGTGTGCGTCCCATATTACTAAAGCTTAAAGTTATGCAAGTACATTATTAAAAAAACCATTTCAATAGAAACATGACACAATCTTATGTATCAGAGATAAAAGGTACTGCAGATGCTGGAGAATCCGAGATAACAAGCATGGGGCTGGATGAACACCAGCCCCATGCTTGTTATCTCACAATCTTATGTATGTTCAGTCATGGGATGTGGGTGTCATTGTCCAGAACAGCATTTATTGCACATCCTGAATTGCCCAGACGGCTATTAAGAGTCAACCACATCGGTCTGCAGTCATATGGACAGAAGAACATTCAAATCGACAGCAAGAGTTGGCAATTCAGCCTTTGAGCCTGATTCTTCACCTCAATCCACATTCTTTCACCCCTCCGCATGACAAGAATCTGTCTACTTCTGTGTTAAAAGTGTACAAGGTCTCTGCTTCCATCAACTTTTCAGGAAGACAATTCGAAAAACTCACAACCTCTCAGGGAAGAAATCTTTGTCTCAGATCTGTTAAAAGAGATTTTTAAATCGTGACCTCCCTGTTGTACATCCTCTCCACATCTACCCTGTCAATACATTTTATATCTTTCAATCAAGTCACCTCTTATTCAGTGAATACAAACCTGTCTCACCCTTTCCGCAGAATTCAACCAGCCCATTTCAAGTATTAATCTAGTAAACCTTCTCTGAGCTGCCGTCAACACAATTACATCCTTCCTTAAGGAGACCAATACTGCACACAGTACTCCAGGTGCAATCCTTCTTTAATAAAAAGGTTTCAGACCCACTCCCCTCTCTCTCAAACTTCATGTAAAATTCAATCATATTATGATCGCTGCTAACTACAGGAATCTTCACTCAGATCACTATTTAATCTTATCTCACTATTCAGTACAAGGTCTAGTACAACCTCCTCTCTGCTAAACTCCAGAACATGCTGATCCGAGAAACATTTTATGAAACACTTAATCTAAGTGAGAAGTCACGCGACACCAGGTGATGGTCCAACAGATTTGTTTAAAATCACAAGCTTTCAAAGCGCTGCCCCTTTGTCAGGTAAAGGAGCAGCACTTTGAAAACATGTGATTTTAAATAAACCTGTTGGACTATAACCTGGTGTCGTGTAACTTCTAACTTTGTCCACCCCAGTCCAACACATCATGGCATCTCCACATCATGGCTACTTAATCAAGGCTACTCTTTCTTATCTGACTTTTCCAGATGATATGCAAATTAAAACCTCCTCTGATTGTGATGCCCTCCTGATCAGTTCTCATTATTTCTTCCTTTATACTAAAATTACTTTAAAAATTATTTTAAAAAATACTTAAATCCCTACCGTATGGTTACTGCTGGGGCCTGTTCATCATGCTCACAAAAGACTTCTCGCCTTTTTCATTTCCACCCAAACTATTTCCATATTTTTGTTTCCTGAACTTGGGTCATCCCTCTCTACTGTGTTAATGCCATCAGTAAGCAACAGAGCCACCTCACCACCTTTCTTTTTTAAACTTTCCTATCATTTCATAATTGCCTGTACCCTTCCAAGTTCAGATCCTATTACATATCATCCTGCAATCATGAATCTGTAATGGTTACTGGATCATAATTAGTCATTTCTGTTTGCACTCTCAGTTCGTCTGCCTCATTTCAAATGCTATGTACATTCAGATACAGAGCCTTTAGTTTAACCCTTTTACCTTCTTTGTGAATTCTAATCTTATCCATTGACTGGTTTTAGATTCATATGCTTGAAGCCTTCCTGTCATGGTCCATTATCTTAGCTATCTGGGCAGCAATGTGGAGTGACACCAACAGAATGGGTTCAGTTCCTGGACGGGCTGAGCTCATTGTGAAGGTCCCATTCTCTGTAGTGACCCTCAGGTTAAACTCACCACCAGTTGCCTCTCTCTAATGAAAGAGCAGCCATATGGTCCTCTGGCACTATAGTGACTTTACCTCACTTTGCAGCCCTTTGCGGTAAAGAATTCTAGAGATTCATTACACTCAGAAGAAAATTTCTCCTTCTCTCCATCTTAAATGTCAACCCCTTATTCTGAGATTATGTCCTCTGGTCTGAGAATCTCCTACAACAGGAAAAAGCTTCTCTGCATCTACCCTGTGAAGTTCCCTAAGAATCTTCTATGTTTCATGGAGGTCTCATTCTTCTATATTCCCATGAGTTCAAGCCTAATCTACTCAACTTCCTCATAAGTCGGTCCCTCCATACCTGGTAACAGCCTAGTGAACTTTCTCTGGACTGTCTCCAATATCAGGGTATCTTTCCTTAGATAAGGGGCTCAGAACTGTTCACAATATTTCAACTGTGGTCTGATTAGTGCCTTGTGCAGTTTCAGCAAAGCCTCCCTATTTTATCCTCCATTCTCTTTGAAACAAAGATCAACATACCATTTGTCTTCCCTATAATCCATTGTTTGGATGCTAACATTTTGTGATTCACATGCGGACTCCCTGATGCCTCTGTTCTGTAATTTTCTGCTGTCGTTCTCTATTTAAATAATATTCAGCTCCTCTATTCTTCCTGCAGACTGGAGATTTTATCCTGTTTAAAAGCTGGGATCAGATACAGCATCTGGCAGTGTGGTAACTGTATTAGTGAAGTCTCTGCACGCATCTTAAGAGTTTGCCAACCTGGTTCAGAGAGGTTTCACCCAGCAGCTAAACCAAGGGGTCATTCAACCCCCTCAGAGCATTACTGACAGTGAACGGCACCTGCTTCTCCTTTATACCGTGAGCAATATGATGGATTTCACTCCCATGAAAGAACAGGAGGTTTTCACCTTGATAGCCCACGTCCTATCCCTTGGATACAACCCAAAGGGTGAAGAATTAGGTGCACTGTCTGTTTTGCCAAACTTTGCAGCTAATTTATGCATAGTAAGGTGCCACAAGTACTGATGAGGGAGGAACATTGTCTAGAAGCCCCTGTTGCACTTCTTCATTAACTGTTTGTCAGAGATATAATGAGATTCTTGCCTTCCATTGAGAGCATCTGATACGTTGGCTCAATCTTGACTTCACAACGGTACCTTCAATATGGCTGCCTCCAAGTTGACCCTGAAAGAACACTGAGGGTGGGGACAGCTTTGGCCGCAGTGATTTGCTGCTTCTGGCAGATACACAATAACTCACACCTCAAACACGCCAGATCAACAAACTAATACTTGGCTGTTTCTTTTCCTCACGCCTCCCTCCCCATCCCCATGAAGCCCAGAGACTTAATCCCAGTTTGGGGCTCACAAGTAGAGCAAGGCTTACAGGGGCTGTCAGGGGTCAAAGGTTATTAGCCTTAGTCTCTGTGGAGGGAGGGGTTAGGAGAATTGGAAGAACCTGCTTTTTTTTGGGTGCTACTCATAGCTATGTCTGATTTTGATGGGACAGGGTAACTGTTACTATCCATAAGAAAATACAAAGATTTGAAATAAAATTATTTCTCCACCATTCCGATAGTGTCAAGATGACTTGGTGATTGTTCTTTAGAGATTTGTGACATGATTACTGTAATTCATTATGAAGGGGGCAAATCCTTTGTAACAGATATTTTACTGACTTTCACCAAAGGTCTTCAGATATGCTGAATGTGTATTGTCTTTTGGAATCAAAAGGGATCCTTCGGTAAACACACTATTAATTCTGCAGCTGTTAAAGTTGCCTCCTGTTTTGATTATGAAGTGGAACTATTGGGGTAAAAGCAGATTTGATAGCTGGACAGAATAAGGCCATCCGACCATTAGAAATAGGAACACGAGTAGGCCATTCAGCCTCTTGAGCCATCCTATAGGATAATGGCTGATCTGTCTTTCCTCATGTCCACTTTCCTGCCTTTTCCCTATAACCTTTAATTCCCCTACTCATTATCTATCCATCTATCTACCCCTTAAATATACTCAAGGTCTCTGACCTCACAGCTCTCTGTGGCAAGGAGTCCCAAAGACACACAGCCCTCTCAGAGAAGAAATTCCTCCTCACCTCAGTCTTAAATTAGTACGCCTTAATTCTGAGACAATATCCTCTGGTCCTAGACTCTCCCATGAGGGAAACATTCTCTCAGCATTTACTCTGTCAAGCCCCTTAAGAATCTGATATGTTTCAATGAGGTCACCTCTCATTTTTCTAAACTCCAGTGAGTCAAGACCCAACCTGTTTAACCTATGCTCATAAGGCAATCCCTCCAACTTGAGGGAAAAATCCATTTCCTAGCACAATTCCACACTTCCTATTTTAGGCATTCCATTTTAGAAAGTCCATTTCCTAGCACAAGGCTGTTGTTGAGTTTTCTCGCCTAACTCTAAGCAGAGATTATTTCCAAGGACACAATCTTGAGGTGCCCCTGGGAACAGGAAGGGAGATGGCCAGCCAAACTGAAATGGCCAAGTGATGCCAAATTTCAGAATCCCGACGACCAAATTAACTTTGCGGATACATCCTTTAGAAGCTTAAAGCAAGGTTGAATTTCCCGATGTGGTCCAATGGCGAATCCATTCGCACGCGTTTGTATCTCATGAGCACGGCAGATCACTGGATTAAAGTTTCCCTTTCCAGTTAGGTTCACTGTGAGCACACAATGCCCACCTTCCAATTCCTGGCCGCATGCAAGCAGATGAGGTACTGACCCTGCTGGACTTTGGGGTGAAAAGCCGATGCTTTGTCCTGTTGGGGGAAACATCCTTCCTTCCATGTCATGGTCATGACCAACAAGGGCTGTTGGTGGTCATCAAAGCACCCGGCGCATAGAGTGTGACTGAAGGAGGGAGAATGGGGTGTAGTTGGCACTGACTCAAAGTGGACATCTGTCTGGGTGGCAGTCCTCCAGGGAAGATTGGAAATGTTTACCTGCAGGTGTCCACTCTGAGAATCCATGGGATGCTCCTTGGCTTCCAGGGAATGAATGGCTGCTCTTTAACTATGGCGCCAATATCTTTAGTAGCTGGAAGGTACATGTGGAGCTGAAGAATTCTTTGGCATTCTCCCACCACCCCTGCCCCATGAGATTCGACAGGCTCCATATGCATGTCTATACATAAAGAACTGTATAAGAGACTGCCCCTTGTCCAGAAATGACGCATCCAGTACTAAATTTAAGTAAAATCACCTTAGTCCTGCTCCATCAGAGAGAGAGAGACGACTGGTGGTGGTTTAACCTGAGGGTCACCACACCTCAGGTGATGAGAGCCCTACATCAGTGCAGTGTTGAACCTCTCACTTCCCATCAGTGACTAGCTGTCCAGCCAACTGAGCTAAACAACCCCATACAGAATGTAAACTGCATAACCAAAGAATAAAAAAAAAACCCGAAAGAACTGCGGATGCTGTAAATCAAGAACAAAAACAAAAGTTGCTGGAAAAGCTCAGCAGGTCTGGCAGCATCTGTGGAGGAGAAAACA
>JAHRHZ010000033.1:5147040-5168747 GCA_024137785.1 Ginglymostoma cirratum
GCCCAAGATTACATCAGCCACCAGCTGCAGTTCAGCCTCCCTCCAGCGGTAGCGCTGTCTGTCCTTTTCGGCTCTGCCCTTTCCTCTCATGCTCCGCCGCTTGGCAGCCAAAAGCCGGTCTACTGTTGCCGTTGCCGCCGCAGGGCTGCGGTTGCTGTCCCCCGGGTCGTGGTGCTGCACTCGTTCGGTGTGCGTGTCAGTGCCGGGTCTGCAGAAAAAGAAGCCGTTGTGGCAGCGCCTGTCCGGGGTGATGGAGGGAGACGCGGGCCATGTGGAGCTGGTTCTGGCGCCGCTCAGGCTGGCGGTGCGGGAGCAGGTAGGACAGGCCCGGGCTGGGGGCTGGGGGCTGGAGCCTGGGGGGTAAGGGCTGGGGGCTGGGGACTGGAAGGTGGCAGGGTGGGGACTAGGGGATGGGGGGTGGGGATTGGGTGGGTGGGTGTGGGGTTTGGGGCTGGGGATTGGGGGGGTGGGGGGTAGGGGCTGGGGATTTGGGGGGTGGGGGTTAGGGGTAGGTGCTGGGGACTGGGGTGTGGGGGTGGGGACTGGGGGAGTAGGGGCTGGTTGCTGGGATCCTGGGACCGGGGGCTAAGGGATAGGGGCTGGCGATGGGTTCAGGTGGCTGGGGCTGGTGGCTGAGGCTGGGGCTAGGCATGGGACCACATCAGAATAAGCCTCACTGCAGAGTGAGGGGTTGTGGGGTGAGGGGGGGTTGCTGCTGATATTTCATCAGATGTGGGGAACAAAGTTCAGGTAAATCAAGAAAATCTTTGCCCGTTAACTGGAGTATTGTGTGCAGTTCTGGAATCCACATTCTTGGAGGGATGTGGTAGCACTGGAGAAAGCAAGGAAAGATTTACCAGGATGTTATCTGGAGTTGGAGATCTTCAGTTATGTAGAAAGATTGGACAGACTTGGGTTGTTTTCCTTGGAGCAGAGGAAATTGAGAGGGACATGATTGAGATAAATAAAATTGCAGAGCATTCCAGGTAATCAGGAAGCGACTTTTCCCCTTGGTGAAGAGTTCGCTGATTGGGTGGCATAGATTTAAGGTCAGGGACAGGAGGTTTAGAGAGACTGTGAGGAAATATCTTTCAGCCAGAGGGTGGTGGGAATCCGGCACACACTGCTTTTGAAGGTGGTAGAGGCAGAAGCCCTCAAAGCATTTAGATGTACAGTTGCGATACCAAGGCATACAAGGCTAAGGAACAATGCTGGAAAATGGGATTAGAATAGTTAGGTGGTTACTAATGGCACAAAGGCCCTTTTTCCGTACTTTAGATGTTTATGATTGACTCTCTCAGCTGATGGTGGAACAGCTAGAGAAAACAAGTTGAAGATTCTGTGCAAGAGATGCAGGGGGCTGGGGTATGTGAGGGACAAATGTTTTGTGTGATGTGTTCACGTGTCTAGGCAGATAAGATGTTCTTGGCTTATAGCCTCGATCTGAGAGACAGTGGTTCTGACAGTGCAGCACTCCCTCAGTACTTCCCTGGGGCATTAAGTCTCTGGACTGGGGCTCAAACCCTTAGCCAACTGATTCCAAGCTTGCAGTGCCTGTGGCCCCATACATTGTAAAGCTGACCTAATATTTGCCAACAACCTGTTCAGAGATGTTATTACACATCTCTGGAACAGGTGGGACCTTAATCCTAGGCTTTTGGCTCAGAGGTAGGGACACTGCCACCACACCACCAGCACTCTAAACCTGACTTAATATATATACCTCATAGTATAATAGCAAATAGCAGATAGCAGAGATGCTTGATATTGAGTTGTTTAGAAATCTTGGTTCTGGTTCGGCAAGTTGTGCTTTTTTTCTTTTGATGCATAAAATGTTTGGGGAGAAAGATCTACTGCTTTTGGTGCTAATGATCTGAGTATAGTTTTCACCCAAACCATTTTGCTTTGTTTGTGAGAATGTTTGGAATCAATCGATTAAGCTGATTGTGAAAGTATAACGCTATCACTGCCAAGCTGAGTGATGCTGTCTGATCCTATGTCTGAAGTGATGGATTTGTTTTTGTTGTTAAAATGACATTTGCCCCACCCTGTGTTCCTTCATTACTGAGATACAGCTCCTCAGAAGTGGGTGAATGTAGCTGCTTGTATGACCAGCCACGTGTGTTTTTCAAAGCAGTGTGGAATCCCAGCACACCCTGCTTGCTGCAGTTTCAATTTACAGATTCTTCCCTCCTCCTGCCACGTTTCCCTCCTTCAGCAGTGAGCTGCAGCGTGACCCTGCCCAGTGACTGATTTTGGTTTTTACTGCATTCCCTGTTCCGTGATCCCTCTCATTCGTTGCCTGGTTCTACATTTTCAGTCATGTGCCTCCTGTTCTTCTCCTTTCAAGCTATAGTGTGTTTTGGAGAGATTTTTAATTTTTTAAAGAAAGGAACAACAAGCGACATTTATGCAGTGTTTTCCACAGCCCCTTGAAGCATATTATAGCCAGTGTAGTACTTTTGAGATGTAATTACCGTTGTAATGGAGGAAAACCGATATGTGCACAGCAAGATCCCAGAAATAATATTGTGGCAGTGATCAGATTTTTGTTTTGGTATTGCAATTTCATGTTGGCTGCTCTCCCACTTACAAGATGCACTGCAGAAATTCGCCAGACATCCTTGGACAGCATCATCCAACCTTCCAAAGGGCAGGAGATATATGGGAACACCACCCCCTGCAAGTTCTCCTCTAACCTACTCACCAACCTGCCTTGAAACTATATTGTTCCTTCATTGTTACTGGATGAAAATCCTGTGACTCTCTTCTTAACAACACCACATGTGTCCATACACCATAGTGACTGCAGTGGTTCAAGAGGGCTGCTTACCACCACCTTCTTCAATTAGAGATAGGCAATAAATGCCGACCTAGCCATTGACAGCCTCATTGTCTGAATAAATTTTATAAACTTTCCCAATTATGATGTATGAGTTTAGACCATAAGAGAGAGGAATAGGGGTAGGCCATTCGACCCCACAAGTCTGGTTCATAATTCAGTAGGGTCATGGCTGATCCAACATTCCTAATGTCCACTTTCCTGCCCTTTCCCCATAATCCTTGATTCTCGCAATGTTCAAGAATCTATTTATCTCGGCCTTAAATTTGCACAAAGTCTCTGCCCCCACAGCTCTCTGTGGCAAGGAGTTCCAAAGACACTAGAGCCTCAGTGAAAAAATTCCTCCTCACCTCAGCCTTAAAGTGGTGCCCCTTTATTCTGGTCCTAGATTCTCCCATGAGGGGAAACATCCTGTTAGTGTTTATCCTATCAAACCCCTTAAGAATTCTATACATTTCAATGAGATTTCCTCTCATTCTTCTAAACTCCATTGAGTCCCATCCTTTGCTCATGATATTTCCTCCATATCAGGGATCATCCTAGAAAACATCTCTGAACTGCCCCCAATGAAATAATATCTTTCCTTAAATAAGGGGAACAAGACTGCTGATAGTACTCAAGATTTGATCTCATCAGCACCTTGTACAGTTGCAGCAAGATTTCTCTACTCTAATACTCCAAACCCCTTGAAATAAGGGCCAACGTTCCATTTGCTTCCGGCTTACCTATTGCCCCTGTGTGCTAGCTTTCTATGTTTTCTGCACAAGTTCCTGAAAGTCCCTTTGTGTTGCAGCTTTCTGCACTTTTTCTCCAGTAAAACAATATTCTTCTGTTCTCATTTCCAAAACGGACTTCACATTTTCCCACATTATACTCCATTTGCCAACTTTTTGTCCACTTACTTAACCTGTCGTATTTCTCTGTAAACTGTTTACATCCCTCTTACAACTTGATTTTGCATTTCTGCATTGTCTGTAAATTTGGTTACAGTACATTTGCTTCCTTTGTCCAAGTCATTAGTATGTATTGTAAACTGTTGCGGTCCCAGCGCGGATCCCTGTGCAACCCAGTGGTTACAAATTGCCAACCTGAAAAAGAACCCCTTATCCCCACTCGCTGTTTCCTGCCCTTCTCTGCTCCCAGTTATGATACACTATAACATCATGTCCTGTGTGTACCCAGTTACAGTGTGTTGTAAAATCATGTCTGTTTTCCCAGTTACGATGTACTATAACATTATCTCCTCTGTTTTCCCAGTTATGATGTACTGTTGTATCCTGTTCTCAGTGCTCCCACTTACGATATACTGTAACATCATGTCCTCTGCTCCCAGTTACGATGTACAGTAACATCACGTCCTCTGTGCTCCCAGTTACGATGTACTGTAACATCACATCCTCTGTGCTCCCAGTTACGATGTACTGTAACATCACATCCTCTGTGCTCCCAGTTACGATGTACTGTAACATCACATCCTCTGTGCTCCCAGTTACGATGTACTGTCGTGTTATGTCTCCTTTGTTCCCTGTTTAGATGTGCTGTAACATCATGTAGTTTCAATGTACTGTAACAGCATGCCCCGCCCCACCACCAAGTTATGGTGTGCTGAAGAATAATCTGTGTTTACCATTTGGATATTAAGCATTCTGTTAACAGCAATGTTGCCTGAAGGTCACTGGTACGTACCTGCTCTGTATCAGGTATATAGAGAGACTTGAAGGAAAGTCAGTCTGTGTTGTACATCTGGCTCTGAACTTGCTTCCCCTGCCCTTTCTGTCCAATTGTTTTCCTTTCCTATCTGTACCCTTTGTACTTTAGACCTGTGATAGTGACTTGCCCATCTCTTGTGGTATGTTATGGCTAAATGTATGTGTGGAGCTGTGGTTTAACCAAGGCTCTATTTAACCTCTTGAGTGTATATAACAGATCACACAGCACAGAAGTGTAGGAGAGTTCTCCCTGGTTCCTGGCCAGGATTTAATCTTCATCAGCCATTGCTGAAGCACTTACTTTTATTGATCTTATTCCATTCTGCTGTCTGTGGGAGCTTGCTATGTGCAAATTGACTGTTAAATTATTGGCATTGCAACTCTTCAGAAATAAAGGTATTGAATTTAGCTGTCAAAACTTTTGGAACATCCTGAGGCTGTAAAGGGTGCTACAGAAATGCTCCATACTCACCATACTCTGTCTTCTGTTACTTAGTCATTTTTTTTTCACCTTATTATTGTCCCTTTATTCCATGAGCTTGAACTTAGCTTTAAAGTCTGTTGTGGGGTACAGTATCCAGTGTCTTCTGGAAGTTCCTCTACACCACATCCTCAAATTTTGTGGACAAAAACAGGCGGGTTTCCAGGATGCAGTAAAGATAAAGCCTTTTTTAAAATTCATTCACAGATGTAGTTGTCATTGACTAGGCCAGAACTTATTATGCATCCCCAATTACCCAGAGAGCAGTTAAGAGTCAACCACATTGCTGTGGGTCTGGAGCCACATGTAGGCCAGACCAGGTATGGACGGCAGATTCCTTCCCTAAAGGACAATAGTGAATCAGATGGGTTTTTCTTCGAAACTGGTATTGCGGCCATCATTAGATCCTTAACTCCAAGTTTTTATTGTATTCAAATTCCATCATTTGCTGTGGTGGGATTTGAACTCTGGTTCCCAATCCATTACTTGGGTCTCTGGATTAATAGTCTAGCAATAATCTCACTATGCCATCAACCCCTGTCTTATTGATACAGGGCTTCACAGTGCTGGAGAGAATAATTCATAACATCATCTGATTCAAATCATTGATCGGTTTCAGCAGTGACACAGGCCATTCAGTCCATCGTACAGGTGCTGGTCTTCTGAAGGGGCATTTAACCTTTTGCTACTGACCTGCCTTCTCCCCATAGACTTGCTAAGGAATTTTTCCTTAGATGATAACTTAATTCTCAGTGGAAACTTCAATTGACTCTGCCTCCATTGCACACTCAGTGCATTCCAGATCCTCATCACAACTGGCAATACTTCCAAATTTTGTATCGTCTGCGTGTTTGGAAATTGTACCTAGTGCACAAAGGTCTAAGTCATTTCATATTTATCACAAAAAACAAGGGTCCCAACATTGACTCCTGGATAACTCAGTTACAAATCTTCCTTCAGCCTGAAAAACATCCATTCACCATACTCTGTCTTCTGTTACTTAGTCATTTTTTTTTCACCTTATTATTGTCCCTTTATTCCATGAGCTTGAACTTAGCTTTAAAGTCTGTTGTGGGGTACAGTATCCAGTGTCTTCTGGAAGTTCCTCTACACCACATCCTCAAGATTGACCTCATCAGCCCTGTCTGTTAAAATGCCAACAAATTAATTAAACACGGGTTGTTTTAAATTCATGCTGGATTTCCTCGTTCAGTCCAAATTTGTCCAAGTGGCTGTTGGTTTTGTCCTAGTTATTGTTTTTAAAGGTTTTCCTAGCGCAGAAGTTAAAATGACTGCCCTATACTTGCTGGGTTTATCTTTACATTTTAGTTTGAACAAGGGGTGGGGGTGTGATGTTTGCAATTCTCCAGTCCTTTGGCACCACTCCTGTGTCTAAAGAAGAATGCACAATTATGGCAATGTCTCTGGATTAAAGTTAGGGTCACTTCCCTCGGTTACATCTTATCTGCTCTCAGTACCTAATAAACTAAAAGTGCAGGCATTCTACCCAGTACCACCTGTATATCTATTTTAAGTCTTCCAACTGTTTAAATCACCTCCTCTGTCACTATGACCTTGGCAGCATTTTCTTTCTTGGTAAAGGCAGATGCAATACCATCTAGTGTGAAGATCCCTTTTATCTAATCCCTCGCTCCTCCTGCTAATCTTTGCTATTTATCTGGCCAGTTCCATCTATATCCCATTGACCTGGGCTCTCCTCTGCTATATGGTTCTAAGTCTGGATTGTACCTTGTCCTTTCTCATAACCAAACCATACAGTACAATGATCTCTGTTCCCTTACTGATCTACTTTGTCCGCCTCATTCTTTCACTGTTGCTCTGTCAAAATCTTCGAACCCCCTAATTGCAGCAATTTCAATAAGGCTCTCTTTCAGGGGAATTAGGGATGGGCAATAAATGGTGACCTTCCAGTGACATCCACATTCTTGAACAGATAGATTGAAAGAAGCATTGGAGCTGTTTCAGAGGTATTTGCAGTTTCCCCAGTCTCAGCCGTCTGTATAAAGTGATGACGTGAATGTGCTGGCGTTGGACTGGGGTGGACAAGGTCAAATGTCACACGACGCCAGGTTATAGTCCAACAGGTTTATTTGAAATCACAAGCTTTTGGGGCACTGTCCTCTCTTCACCTGATGAAGGGGCAGCGCTACAAAAGCTTGTGATTTCAAATAAACCTGTTGGACTGTAACCTCGTGTCGTGTGACTTTTGACCTTGTATAAAATGACAACATTTCTCTTGTTGTGTTGCTGAAGTTGACACTGGTCTGACATGTTTTCACTCGGTCTCTGATGTTCCTTTCCAGGGTGAACTTGTTCGGAAGCTTAAAGCAGAGAATTTTCCACAGGTGGATGTTGATAAAGCTGTTGCCGAGCTTAAAGCTCGGAAAAGGATCCTGGAGGCTAAGGTACGTTGGCCAAGGATTCGTTATGGCACTGGTTCTGTACTTTCTTGTCCAGCAATAACCAGAAGAAATCTTGCAATGAATCTTTCGCGTCATTGCTATCCTTTACTCTCTTGTATCTAAATCAAATTGTAATTTTGGCAACTTCATGTGAACATGCCGTGTGGGGCTCCACTTGCATACTGATGCCATCCAGCCCTATCTCTCCATCATGTCTCTTGACCTTTTCTTTGCCTCTGCTGTATCTCCACTTATTCCCTGCCTCTTCCCATCCTGGATAAGAAACGAGCAGGAGTAGGCCATTTGGCCCATTGAACCTGCTGTGCCATTCAGTAGGGTCACTGTTGATCTAACTGTAGCCATAACTCCACTTTCCTTCTGTCCCCATAATCCTTAACTTCCTCATAGATCAGAAATCTGTATAATTCAGCCTTGAGTATTTTCAATGACCCAGCCTCCATTATTGGCGGGGGAGGAGAATTCAAAAGATTTATGACCCTCTGGGAGAAGAAATACCTCCTCACCTTCATCTTAAGTGGGACACCCTTTAGGATGTGCTGTTTAATTCTAGATTTCCTCGCAGGGGAAACATCCTCTCAGCTTTACTGACAAGTGCCCTCAAAATATTTGTTTCAATGAGATTATTTCTCGTTCTTCTGGACTCCAATGAGTATCAGTGCATCCTTCTCAATAATACCTCATAAAGCAAACCTTTTCATCTCTGGAGTCACCCAGTGAAGTTTCTCTGATCTGCCTCCAATGTAAGTATTAAAATGGAGACCAACACTTTAGGTGGATGAATTGCAGTTTTCTTAATTAAATATCAGGAAAAATAAAGTAACTGTCTTCAGTCCCCGCTATAAATTCTATTTCAACTGGTACATTCCTCCTTAGCCATTGTCTCCTCCTGAACAACAAACTCAAGGTCCTACTTAATCCTGAACCAAGCTATTGACTGAATATTTGCTCCATTAGCAAGGCCACCTACATCCACCGTGACAACATTGCATGTCCTCGTGACTACCTCAGCTTGTCTGTGCTTCTGCTATTTCCCTACTTGGTTATATACCTTGCACTCCCTGTACCTTCAGCTCATGTAAAACTCCTCACTCTAAGTCTCATTCACCATCACATCACTTAATGTTTGCTGACTTACGTTATCTCCCAGTCAAGCAAAGGTTTAGACTTCTAGAATTCTGGTCAGAATGTGAAAACCCTCATCTTCCCTCTCTCCCTAATCTCCTTCAACTCTCATCGCTGTATTCTTCCAATTATGGTCTTGTGCACCTTCCACTTTATTCCCCTCAACAGTGGCAGTTTTGCGTTTAGCTGCATGCATCATAAGCTCTGGAGTTCCCTTCCAAAATCTCTCCATCTCTCTCTTCCTTCGGGGAACTCTTTGAATCTTGCGTCATTGATGGAATCTTTTGTCACCCATCCTATTCACTCCATTTACTTTGTACACTCTTCTGTGTGTAATGATGTAAAAGGCTTTACATGAAAGAGGCAAGTCATTACTTCATGTGGCAATGCCCTGAATCAAAGGTGATCTGATGACAACCTTTGGTGTCCTTGATGTATAAGAATCACTTGCTGTACATTCTCGCTGTCCTGCAGTGCAGTTATCTTTGGTGCCAACAATAAACTAGGGTGGTATTGTTTTGGAGCCAGTATATGTGTCTGTGTGTTCTATCCTCAGTGATTCAGAGAGAAACGTATTGCAATCTCTGGAACTACTTTTCTTCATGTAGAAATCATTCTGCTGTTTGCCCTTCTCCCCGCAGGAGCTGGCTCTGCAGCCAAAGGATGACGTAATTGACCGAACAAAAATGGAGGATACATTAAAGCGGAGGTTCTTCTATGATCAGGCTTTTGCTATATATGGAGGTAGGAGGACCTGTCCCTGAATGCCTGGTCATTTGTACAAACGTATGTAATTGATAGAGAGGCAGAGACCAGCTGGTTTATAGAGCCTGCCTCTGTCTTTGGAGGCTGGAGATCCCCCTCTTCTACCACCAATTTGTTGCCACATAGTTATCTAGGGGTTGAATGCTGATTAAAATTCTGTCTAGGGTGTCAGACAAGTTCCCCTCCAAGCCTCCCATTATCCTGACTTGGAACTATAATGCCATTCCTTCATTGCTGCTGGATCAAATCATGGAATTCCCCCTCTAACAATGCTGTGGGCATCCTTATTTCCCAGAAACTGCAGCTCCACCACCTTCTCAAGGGCAATCAGGGATGGACAATCAAGACACGGCACGGTGGCTCAGTGGTTAGCACTGCTGCCTCACAGCGCCAGCGACCCGGGTTCGATTCAACCCTCGGGCGACTGTCTGTGTGGAGTTTGCACCTTCTCCCTGTGTCTGCGTGGGTTTCCTCCGGGTGCTCCGGTTTCCTCCCACAGTCCAAAGATCTGCAGGCTAGGTGGATTGGCCTTGGAAAATTGCCTGTAGTGTTCACGTGTAGATTTGGTGGATGGGTCTGGGTGGGATGCTCTGAGGGTCGGTGTGGACTTGTTGGGCTGAAGGGCCTTTTTCCACACTGTAGGGATTCTATGATCCCATGAACAGAGGAGAAGTGTTTAAGGCATCTTTGATTGAGGGAAGCAAGGAAATATGTAGAAGTGAAGCAGCAAGTTAACTGGGTACAGTTCCACTTTGATGTTGCAAATCACAAAGTTGATTGGTATCTTTTCTCAGAATTGTGTCTGTTCATTATCTTTATTACCTTTCCCTGGCTGCTTTGGCTATGTTAAGAGTTTGGTAAAGGAGTACCAGCCTCCTCCTTTCTTTGAGGGATGCTGATGAACCTGTTTGATTCATCCTTTCAACTACCTTCTTGGTCTTGACCCAGGTTTTAACAAATGGAGCTTTTAAAATTCCAGTTTCTACATGGCATAGTGAATTGGAGCTGAGGAATACTGGTTGCTGGCTCTTAAAAATAAAGTCTCGGAGTGCAGGCATCTTTGGCAGGGTTGCCTTTTTTTTTGCATGTCCCTAAATCCCCTGATGTAATTGAGTGGGTTCCCTTTGAAAGGGAGTTGAGACTCAACCATATTGTAGGTAATTTTTCCTCTTTTATCAAGGACACGAATGAACCAGTTTTGTTTTTAGCAAGAGCCTGAAACCTCTTTATCGTTTTTATTGAGACTCCAGCTCCAGACTTTTTGAAGAATGGAATTTCTGCCACGGAGTTTGAATTTCTGTTCTCTGGATTATTAATCTAAGACTCTTGCTCAGTAACATGATCACTAAACAACTGTAATCGTCTAGTGATTGTACCCATTGAGGGGGCTGAGATGAGAGCGGTCTGTCAGAGCCCCAGTGAAGCAGATTATGGATGAAAACGGTGTGGGTGAGGGATGAATTTGTATCCCAAGTGTATGTAATAAATGAGGTTTAATTGTACTTTGGACAGGTGTAAGTGGCCTGTATGACTTTGGTCCTGTTGGCTGTGCCCTGAAGAACAACATCCTGCAGGCCTGGCGGCAGCATTTCATCCAGGAAGAGCAGATTCTGGAGATTGACTGCACGATGCTGACTCCTGAACCTGTCCTGAAGTAAGTAGAATTATACAATGACTACAACACAGAAAGGAGACCATCCAATCAGTTGTGTCAGTGCTGGGTCTCTGTAAAGGCAACTCAGTTAGTCCCACACTCTTGCCTTTTCCTTACGTCAAATTTTTTCTCTTTAGATCATAATCCAATTCCTTTTTGAAAGCCGTGATCAAAGGTTTCTCCACCACACACTCGGGCAGCGCATTCCAGACCCTAACCATTCACTCTGCGAAAACATTTTTCCTTCTGTCACCATTGCATTGATTGCTGGTCGTTTTAAATCAGAGATTTCTGGTTCTCAGTACTAGCACCAATGGGAACAGTTTCCCCCTATCTACTACATCCAGACCCCATGTGATTTTGAGCATCTCAAAGCTCCTCTCAACCTTCTCTTCTTCAATCTCATTAATGATTGGAGATGCTGCAAAGAAAGAGGGATTGATAATGGAACAACTCGAAAAACAAGCTCAGACCAGAGGAGCTGTAAGTGACATCTCGGTAACATTAACATTACCACTACGCCACCATATCCCCATAGGTTCATGTCATGGCATGAATAAGCCAGAGGTCCAGTCTAATTTTCTGAGCACACAGGTTCAAATCTCACCAGGACAGCTCCTGGTGTTTCAATTCAGTTAATCCAAATAAAAATGAGCAGCTTGTATTCATATGCAGCATGACCTAGGCTACGTCATTTAGGCAATGATCACCTCAAACAAGAAAGAATCTAAATATCTCCCTTTGATGTTCAATGGCATAGCCATCACTGAATTTATCACTTTACCTGCAAGATCCCCTCCAAGCGACACACCATCCTGATGTGGAAGTGCATCGCCATTCCTTGAGCGTCACTGGGTCAGAAGACTGAAACACCCTATCAGCATTGTGGGTGTATGAACTGCAGCGGTTCAGGGAGGCAATTCACCAGCGTCAGCTTGAGAGCAGTTGAGATGGGCAATAATTGCTGGTTTAGCCAGCAGCACTTACATCCTGTGAATGATTTTTAAAAACATCCGGAATTTGAGAGCTAATTCTCATAAACGGTTTGATGAAAACACATTTGGTTCATTAATGACCTCACCTGATCTGGCCTTAACATGTGACTCGACACAACAATGTGGTTGACTCTGAGATTCAAGGACCATTAGGGATGGATAACAAAAGCTGGCCTCGCTAGCAACACCAACACCCCATCAAAGAATTTAAAAAGGGACCACAAGATAGTGAGCCTACATGTCGTGTTTGAGGACCCATTTCAAGGACTTGCTGATGAACTCTGAGGCACTGGGAGGATGTGCCAGGAGCCAAGCATACAGTCCTGGTCCTTGTCAATATTTGGATGAGAAATGGGTACCATCTTCCTTCTCTGCAGTTACAGTGGGTGTTGCTGGCATAACACTTTGGATTCAATTCAACAGTTAATGAGCAGCTAAAGACAGGGAAGATAGTGTCTCAAAATAACCTTTTTCCCTGAATAATTTCTTTGGTGTAGTGGACAAGGTAGTTGGATAATTCAGTCTAGGTTGTGGAATTTAGCCTCTGGGAATTGGAGTTTGATCTTAGGAGCTGTTCTCTGATGGTTAAAATTTTGTCCGAGTTTTCTTGTGTGCTCCTGTGTTTCTCCCAAACGCTGTTTATGCATCTGACATTTACGCAGAGCTCCCTACCTCCATTTGACAGCCTCTGCATCTGTTTCAGAAAACTCTGTGCTCAACCAGTTAATATCTGAATCACCCAGATAGCGAGTAGGAGGTATTGCAGACTTGTTTTATTTAAATAGACTGTTCTGTTGGCGTTGACAAAGTTAGCAGAGGGCTGCCTTTAGCCCACTGCTGTCGAGAAGGCAGTTTCATTGTGAGGCAGGGAAGATCGGTAGATTCTGTGATGTGAGCTTTCTGGTGCTGAGCTTTGCTGATCTATGTTGCAGAACATCTGGACACGTGGATAAGTTTGCTGACTATATGGTGAAGGATGTGAAGAATGGGGAATGTTTCCGTGCTGATCATCTGTTGAAAGGTAATGGTTTCCATTTGGACTGAGGACTAGGTAATTTCGTGAACACTCTGTATGGTTGGAACCTGACCTACCTTACCATGTGTTTAAAGTATGTGCAGCCTGTGAGATTTTCTAATCATCTTGTTCAAAAAGTGATGACACGAATCTGACATGGGTGGGCCTTGAATCCAGGTCTTCTGGCTCAGAGCCAAGAACACTACCACTGCACCACAAGAGCCCACGTGAAGCCCTGGATGACACTGTTGACAATTGGTAGCACTTTTGCTGTTTCACTTCATTGTGGCCCTCAGCAGTACAGACTAGAAGGAGGCTATTTGGTCCATCTTGTCTATGCTGATTCCTGGTTAAAGCAGTTCACAGTCTATCCTGTGCTTTCCCCGTTGATCAGTCACTAACCTCCTCTTGCCCTACCAGTCAGTGATTTTCCTTGTCACTGAAATGTCTGCCTCTACTCATCCTCCCAAAGGCCCAATCTTATCCTCCTCTCCCCCACATCCATCTTCCCCAAAAGGAGAGGACTCTGTGTACTGGTACCTTGCTGTATGATACTCATACTCTATGAATGGAATATGCGATTGATATACCATTGAGAGAAGATGTGGAAACTATTTGTATCACTCATTGGCAGCCGGTTTCTGTGGGGTAGCTCTAGTCAGTCCGGTCTTGATGCATCAAAACTAATTTGCCCGACGTTGCCTCCACAACTTTGGCGATTTTGAATCATTTTCCATTTTTGTAGCTCATCTGCAGAAACTGATGTCTGATAAGAAGTGCTCAGCGGAGAAGAAAGCAGAGATGGAAAATGTCATCACTCAGGTACAAGAACATGCTTCACTTGCTTTACCCTCTCGATTCTGTTCACTCCCCATCCCAGTGAGTTGTCCATTCCTGTTTGTCCATCAGTCCAAGTCTATCAGTGTGCACTGAGTGTTGTGTTTCCACGATCAATTTGATCAGCTCGATCATTGCAGCGTGGTTTGAATTTAAGGACCACTTGAAGCATAACTTTCACAAATTTCCTCTGTTTTTCCTACTCTGCCCTTAATTTTACTCCATACATTCTTGTTTTGAGGGATATGTTTACACTGGGGTGCAGTTCACCATGTGCTGTTGGTTTATCTAACACCAGGGCACCGATGGGAGAGAAGCGAGGTCTTCTTCCCTTGCCTGAGGAACAGGAGGAGGCACTCAGCCTGTTTGGAACGGTAGTGCCCTTCGAGTAGGTAATGACCAATATATGATTTCATATCCCTTAAGGCCCTTGCCCAACAAAAATCCATTGATTTCCCATTGTCACAGCTTCTACAGCCTTTAGGTAGCAGTGATTTTTGGATTCTCACTATCCTCTGCATGTTCTGGGCAAGGTTACTCCATAACTCAAATAGGAATCACATAGAAACAGTAATCAGATTTGTTTTTTTTCTCTCGTTAGCTGGATAATTACAGTCAACAGGAGTTAACAGATCTCTTCGTGAAATATAACGTCAAGTCTCCAGTCACTGGGAACGATTTGTCTCCTCCTATCTCTTTCAATCTGATGTTCCAGACATCCATTGGACCAGGAGGGAACATGCCGGGGTAAGAAGAGGTGAATAGTATAGATGTATTCAAAGGGAGGCCAGGGTAGCATATGGGGGAGGGTTACAGTGATGGATTTAGATCAGAAAGAGGCCTGAAAGGAGCATAAATACTAACGTGGACTGGTTACCTCATATCCTTTGTAGTCCTTTGCAGTATATGAACTTCTGTGTACAATATAAGTACAATACATTCCAAAGTAGCACCCAGTGTACAGTGTAGGGACTGAACATTCCAGTATACCTATTACAGTGTAAGGGCTGTACACACTAATGTAATACTAATTGTACAGTGTAAAGACTGTATGTGCCTACCGTATACATAGTAAAAACTGCATATTCAAATATAATGCCCACGCTGCACAGTGCAAAGATTGACTATTATATCGGCAAATCCAATGTACAGTTTGACTATATAGCTACTATGCATAGTGTAAGGACGGTGTATGCATATGTAGTGTAAGGATTATATATGTCATTGTATTGCATAAGAACTGTATACCCTCTCTGTAGCGTAAGAACTATACCCTCTAGAGTCCTAGTCATAGAGTCATACAGCACTGAAACATCCATGCTGACCAAGTTTCCCCAAACTAAACTAATCCCACTTGCCTGCATTTCTCCCATATCCCTCTAAACGTTTCCTATTCTTGTAGTTGTCCAAATGCTTTTTAAATGTTGCACTGTATCTACATCTACCACTTTTTCCTCTAGCGGTTTAATCCACATACTAATCACCCACTGTGTGAAAAGGTCGTCCCTCTGGTCCTTTTTAAATCTTTCTCCTCTCATCTTAAAAATATGTCCCCTAGTTTTGAACTCACCCACCCTAAGGAAAAGACCTTTACTATTCACCTTATCCATGCCCCTCAAGATTTTATAAAGCTCTAAAATCACCACTCAAGCTTCTACACTCCAGTGAAAAAAGTCCCAGCCTAACCAGCCTCTCCTCATAACGCAAACCGTCCACTCACGGTAACATCCTTGTAAATCTTTTCTGCACCCTCACCCATTTAATAATACCCTCCCTATAGCAGGATGACCAGAACTGTATACAACACTCCAGAAGTGGCCTCATCAATGTCCTGTACAACCTCAACATGACTTTACAACTCCTGACCTCAGTTCTCTGAACAATAAAGGCTAAAAGGACATGATGAATGTTGAGATTAGAGATAGAGGTTTGTTTACTCTGGATCATGTTGACATAAGGAGGGAAGATGTGTTGGGTAGGCTAAAGGATAAGGTGGACAAATCCCCAGGATGCTGAGGGAGGCGAGAGAGGAAATAGCTGGGGCCCTGACAGTTATCTTTGTAGCATCCTTAAACACAGGTGAAGTGCCGGAGGACTGGAGAGTTGCTAATGTTGTCCCCCTGTACAAGAAGGGTAGTAGGGATATTCCAGGTAACTACAGACCAGTAAGCCTGACGTCAGTGGTGGGAAAGTTGCTGGAGAAGGTACTGAGGGATAGAATCTATTTATATTTGGAAAAGAATGGGCTTATCAGTGATAGGCAACATGGTTTTGTGCAGGGGAGATCATGCCTTACTAACTTAATAGAGTTCTTTGAGGAAGTGACCAAGTTGATAGATGAAGGAAGGGCTGTAGATGTCATCTACATGGACTTTAGTAAGGTGTTTGATAAGGTTCCCCATCGTCAACCAATGGAGAAAGTGAAGTCACATGGTGTGCAGGGTGTTCTAGCTAGGTGGATAAAGAACTGGTTGAGCAACAGGAGACAGAGAGTAGTAGTTGAAGGGAGATAACAAGCATGGGGCTGGATGAACACAGCAGGTCAAGCAGCATCATAGGAGCAGGAAAACTTGACGTTTCGGGCCTAAACCCTTCATCAGAAATGGGGGAGGGGAAGAGGGTTCTGAAATAAATATGGAGAGGGGGAGGCGGATAGAGGATGGATAGAGGAGAGGATAGGTGGAGAGGAGGCAGACTAGTCGAAGAGGCTGGGATGGAGCCAGTAAAGGTGAGTGTAGGTAGGGGGGTAGGGAGGAGATAGGTCAGTCCAGGGAGGACGTTTCTCGAAATGGAGAAAGGTGACCAGTGGTGTTCCACAGGGATCAGTGCTGGGGCCACTTGTTTGTGATATACATAAATGATCTGGAAGAGGGCATAAGTGGTCTGATCAGTAAGTTTGCAGATGACACGAAGATTGGGGGAGTAGCAGAAAGCATAGGGGATTGTCAAAGAATACAGGAGAATATAGATAGACTGGAGAGTTGGGCGGAGAAGTGGCAGATGGAGTTCAATCCGGGCAAGTGTGAGGTGATGCATTTTGGGAGGTCTAATTCTAGAGCGAACTATACTGTAAACGGAAGAGCCTTGGGAAAAGTTGATGAGCAGAGAGATCTGGGAGTTCAGGTCCATTGTACCCTGAAGGTGGCTGCACAGGTGGATAGAGTGGTCAAGAAGGCATATGGTATGCTTGCCTTCATCGGACAGGGTATTGAGTATAAGAGCTGGCAGGTCATGTTAAAATTGTACAAGACTTTGGTTCGGCCGCATTTAGAATACTGTGTACAGTTCTGGTCGCCACATTACCAAAAGGATGTGGAAGCTTTGGAGAGGGTACAGAGAAGGTTTACGAGGATGTTGCCTGGTATGGAAGGTGCTAGCTATGAAGAGAGGTTGAGTAGGTTAGGATTGTTTTCATTAGAAAAAAGGAGATTGAGGGGGGACCTGATTGAGGTCTTCAAAATCATGAAGGGTATAGACAGGGTTGATAGAGATAAGCTTTTTCCCACGGTGAGGGATTCAATAACGAGGGGTCACGCGTTCAAGGTGAGAGGAGAAAAGTTTAAGGGGGATACACGTGGAAAGTACTTTACACAGAGGGTGGTAGGTGCCTGGAACGCGTTGCCAGCAGAGGTAGTAGAGGCAGGCACGGTAGATTCATTTAAGGTGCGTCTGGACAGATGCATGAGTAGGTGGGGAGCAGAGGGATACAGATCCTTAGGAATTGGGCGATAGGTTTAGACAGTGGATTTGGATCGGCACAGGCTTGGAGGGCCGAAGGGCCTGTTCCTGGGCTGTAAGTTTTCTTTGTTCTTTTCTTTGTTCTTTAAACACTATCTGAACCACCCTGTCTACCAGTGATGCAACTTTCAAAGAACTATGTACCTGAACCCCTAGGTCTCTCCATTCAACAACACCTCCCAGGGCCCTACCATTAACTATATAAGTCCTGCCCTTGTTCATTTTACCAAAATGCAATATCTGGCATTTATCCAAATTAAATTCCGTCTGCCACTCCTCAGCCCATTGGCCCAATTAATTAAGATCTGTTTGTAATCTTAGATAACCTTCTTCACTGTCGACCATACTGCTAGTTTTAGTGTCGTCTGCTAAGTATGTCTTCTAATTCTCATCTATATAAATGACAAACAACAGCGGACCCAGCACTGATCACTGTGGAACACCGCTGGTCACAGGCCTCCTGTCTGAAAAACAACCTTCCACTACCCTCTGTCTCCTTCTGTCAAGCCAATTTTGTATCCATTTGGCAAGCTCTCCCTGAATCCCATGCGATCTAACTTTACTAATCAGTCTACCATGCAGAATCTTATCAAAGGCTTTACTAAAGTCCATGTAGGCGATGTCTACCACTCTGCCCTCATCTATCTTTTTGGTTACATCCTCCAAAAACTCAATCAAGTTTGTGAGATACGATTTCCTGTGCACAAAGCCATGCTGACTATCCCCAATCAATCCATGCCTCTTCAAATGCTGATGTCAGACTCACTGGTCTGTAGTTCCCAGGCTTCTCCTTACAGCCTTTCTTAAATAAAGCCACAACTGTAGCTACCCTCCAGTCCTCTGGCACTGCACCCGTGGCTGTAGATGATACAAATATCTCTACTAGGGGCCCTACACATTTTTCCCTAACTTCCTATAATTTCCACGGACACTAATGATCAGGTCCTGGAGATTTATGCACTTTTGTGTTTTAAGACCTCCAGCATCGTCTCTTCTGTAATGTGGACTGTTTTCAAGACATGAATATTTATTTCCCTGAGCTCCCTAGCCTCCATGTCTTTCACCACGTCTTTCTTTCTCTATACGTAGCATAAAAACCATACCCCCCCCATATGTAGCATAAGAACTATACACCTATATTAGCATTAGAGCTGTAAGGACTACGTTCCAATCAAATGCCCAATGTGCAGCATAAGATCTAACATATTGAGTGTACATTATGTGAGGATTGTACATACCAATATAATTCCCACTACTTGAAGTGTTAGGACTGTATTCTAACCACTGTGTACAATGTAAGAACTGAATGTTCCTATGTAATGCTCACTCTGTATGGTGTAAAAATTGTACAATCTTCTAGTGTCTCTTGTAGATGATTAAATGTTGTATTGAATGTATTCACATCCAAACATCAAAACAGAAGCTGGAGAGGGGTTAGGGAGGAACATTTAAGTCAATCCGTCTGCCTCGTTCAGCACTGTGAGTTTCTTATGGTGGAGTTACCATGTAGAGCCTGATTTTAAACTCCCCTAGCTTTTATTTTCAGATACCTCAGACCAGAAACAGCCCAGGGAATCTTCCTGAACTTTAAACGACTTCTGGAGTTCAACCAGGGAAAGCTTCCCTTTGCTGCTGCACAGATAGGAAATTCATTTCGGAATGAGATCTCCCCCCGATCAGGGCTCATCCGTGTCAGGTAAGGGCTCCATCTCTAGTTCTTGTTGTTGTTCTGCTAGCTGCTTCTTTCTTGCTAGCTAGTTCTGCTCTTCTGCCATCTCTTTTTGACTAACTGGGCCAGTGGGCTGAGGAATGTCAGATAATGGAGTTTAATTTACATAAATGCAAGCTGTTGCATTTTGGTGGGTCAAACCAGGGTAGGACTAACAGAGTCAATGATAAGGTCCTGGGAAGTGTTATAGAACAAAGATCTAGGGGTACAGGTTCATAGCTCCTTGAAAGTGGAGTCGCAGGTAGACAGGGTGTTGAAGAATGCTTTTGGTATGCTTGCTTGCTTTCGTCATTCAGAGCATTGAGGACAGAAGTTGGGATGTCTTGTTACATCTATACAAGACATTGGTGAAGCCACATTTGGAGTGCTGTTTTCAGTTCAGATCACCCAGTTCTGGTCATTCTCCGAGATGGTGGGATTGTCTTAAAAGGACATGTTGAGGATCCTGGATCTGTATTCTCCAGAGTCTCAAAGAATGAGAGATAGTATAATTGAAATTCAAAATTCTTGGGCATGACAGGATGTTTTCTTTGGGTGGTGAGTCTAGACCCAGGGGGCATGATCTCAGGACAATGGGCAGGTCATTTCAGACTGAGCTGAGGAGGAATTTCTTCACTGGTGGTGGTGAGTCTTTGGAACTCTTAGTGTGATACAGCCGTGGAAGCTCAATCATTGAGCACATTCATGATCAAAATCGATTTATTCTGGGTGACTGATGGCATTAAGGGACATGGTGATATGTTGGAGGCAATGTCACCAGACTAAAGATCCAGATACCCGAATTAATGTTCTGGAGACATGGGTTAGAATCCCATCACTGCAGATGGTGAAATTGGAATGTTATAAAATCACTGGGAGAAAGTGCTTTGAGGTAGTGGGTCAGCCATGATCTAACAGAATGGTGCGGCAGGCTAAATGGCCTACCTCTGTTCACATGTTTCCTATGATGGAGTTAAGATACTGACCATCCATTACACTATTGAAGGGGAGAGCAAGTTCACGGGGTTGAATGGACTCTGCCTATTCCTTTGGCCACTCGGTGCTTTCCTGTGAAAACCTGTGATAAAATAACTAAAGGCACAATAGATAATTCATTCCTTCAAGGTCGTTTTACCAATCTATGGAATCATGACTTCTCCATGCCTTTATTCCGGTCTTCCTGTCAAATGGTCTCTGCTTGATGTTAGACACTTATTGACTGGTTTTAATACAGAGCCCATTTTCTGATTGAATGGTGAAACAGTCTCAAGGGGCTGAATGGACCACTTCTGTTTCTATGTCTTTACCCTTGGGGGAGCCAAATCGTTATGGTTATAAACCCCCACCATGCTCCAGTTGTGAAATTAATTTCGGTAATCTGGTGATTTGTTGGGTATCCGTGCTTTTTGCTTTTTCGTTCAAGGGGTGTGGTTGCCACTGGCTGGGCCAGCATTTATTGCCTGTCCCTAATTGCCCTTGAAGATAGTGATATGCTGCTGTCTTGAACTGCTGCAGTTATCCGAGTTTGGGTGCACCCACAGTGGTGTTCCAGAGGGAATTCCACTATGTTAACAGCAACACTGAAGGAATGGAGATATATTTCCAAGTCAGGATGGTGAGTGGTTTGGAGGGGATCTTGCAGGGTGTGGTGTTCCCATGTATCTGTTGCCCTTCTCCTTCTAGACGAAAGTGATTGTGAATTTGGAAGGTGCTATGGAAGCAAATACAACGGGCTCATGAATGGTTTTGAGGAGAGGGAGGCTCTGATAGCCTTCCCAAGGCTGAGCTACAGCACGTAATAAGTGGAGGAAGACATTGTACTGAGACAGAAGTGTTTAGGAATGCGAAATTCTGTGTTGCGAATCTAAAAATCCTCCTTGCTGTTCAGAGAATTCACGATGGCAGAAATTGAGCATTTTGTGGATCCCAATGAGAAGACTCACCCTAAATTCGATGCTGTGGCAGATTTGCAGATCCTGCTGTACTCCAGCCAAGCTCAGACCAGCGGGCAGTCAGCACGGACCATGCGACTCAGCGATGCTGTTGAACAGGTACCATTCTTGTCTCTGTGAATGTAAAAGTGAGTCTGGCTAACACGTGCTCTGTTCTGGTCTGTATCTTTAACCAGGAACACTGGGTTCTTTGTTGAGATTGTCACCAGCCCTGGATCCAGCGGATTTGGAAAGGCGGAGAATGGTTGGTTTCACTAATGTCGATTGATGGAATACGAATTCGATCTTTTCCAGTCACAACTTGTTTGGTAGAATGGGAACTGGGAGCTTATAGATATACTGGGACTACCAGGAAGGTGTCAGACAGCAGCAGGGATAACAAGCATGGGGCTGGATGAACACAGCAGGTCAAGCAGCATCATAGGAGCAGGAAAACTTGACGTTT
>JAHRHZ010000033.1:5169147-5199387 GCA_024137785.1 Ginglymostoma cirratum
TCAGCATTTCTGATAAAGGGTTTAGGCCCGAAACGTCAAGTTTTCCTGCTCCTATGATGCTGCTTGACCTGCTGTGTTCATCCAGCCTCATGCTTGTTATCTCGGATTCTCCAGCATCTGCAGTACCTTTTATCTCTGAGACAGCAGCAGGGGTTGAATTGACCTTCAACCCCTTGTACGGGTGCTGGGAGGAAGTAGGTTGTGTTTTCTGGATTTATTGCAGGATTACCCCCTGGACTCAGTCACTCTGTCTCTCACTCTCTATTAACCTTGTCTCCTGTTGCAGGGCATCATCAATAACTCGGTCCTCGGTTACTTCATCGGACGGATTTACCTTTTCCTGCTGAAGGTGGGCGTGTCGGCTGGGAAGCTGCGTTTCCGGCAGCACATGGACAATGAGATGGCGCACTACGCCTGTGACTGCTGGGATGCTGAAGCCAAAACCTCTTATGTAAGTGAGGCTTCCGTCGGTACCAAGACCCAGGGTGGGCAACAGAAGAGCTTTGTTCCATACTGCCGTCTGTTTAAAGAAATTCCCTGTCACCGTATCATTTTCTGTCAGCGAACCAGTTCTGTTTGTTTTTTTCAGCTATTGCCTGGCTGCCACTTTCTCCCGAAGGCTCACTCCCTTTACTGGCTGTTGGATCTCAACTGCCACAATTTGTCAGAACAGCTGCTCTCCCCAACTTCAATATTAAACCAATATGGAGGAAGCAGATGGTTCGGGGAAAGGGGTGGGGGGATGTGGGGGCGAACAGGCCAATTTGTTACAGCCCCCTTCCTTCCTGAGATTAACCTTCAACGTAGTACTCAAGTTTTGCTGTGACCCCACTTCACGGTGTTTGCTGTGGTTAGAACTGAGCTTAATCCACATGGGATCTGTCTATTGTAACTTCAACCATTGTAAATACTGCTAACCTTCCTCCCATTCCCTCCTTCCTCAGTGGATATAGAAACCACCACATGGTTTCGATATTACAAGACACATCAACAGTTTGATTTTTGGCTAAATTACCCAAAATTACACCTCAAGGGATGGGGAGCACGACTTAATAAGTGAATGTAAGATTTGGCTCAGTCATTGTCTGAGTGAATGGCTATACCTGACTCCGAATCTCCCCTTCCCATCCTCGTGACAACCAGTGCCATTAGTTAAAACCATATTTCATTTGGGGCTGCCAGGCAAGTATAGTTCGAAGAATTTGCTGCTGTAATTTTGGTTTTATTGAGTGACAATCTGTAGGAGTGATTCGATATCATGTGTTTCTCTGTTGCGTGCACTCACACTCCTTTCGTCTCCCCCAATGTGTCTGCAGGGCTGGATCGAGATAGTTGGCTGTGCTGATCGATCATGCTATGATCTCGCCTGTCATGCCAGAGCCACCAAAGTGCCCCTAGTGGCTGAAAAGGCTTTGAAGGAGCCTATATCCTTTCAACAGCAAGAAGTATTTTATACCGTGTTCAGAGGAGTTAGATCAGAGTGATGTAGCTCTCCACATTACAATTAGTGTGAGACAGACTGCAGAGACTGTCCCTCACTACAGTGATTCTGCCCACTGAAAACTGCTTCTAGGTTGGTATTAAATCAGCAGTCAATCAAACTCAGAGAAGCCAAGTGACAGCTCACTGGGGATGTTCTCTGATATTATTCTGCTGCTTGCCAGGGGTGGGGCTACTCCTGTTTGGTTGTCCTTGGGAGAGTGCAGGGTAGGCCTTAGTTCTGTGATGGATCAAGCTTCACCTCTCCTAAGGGGTGCTCGATTCCTAATTCGGAAACACCTCAGCTCTTGACCTTGACCAGTGCCGAATTCTCAGTGCTGTTAAAAAAGCCTGAGGACTCAAGGCCAATATCAAAAGTGAGACTTGACAAAAGATAGCAGTTGCCAGGAGCGGATAGACTTTGGGAGTTATGTGCACTGTGACCTATCCTTAACTTCGACACACAAAACTGTCAACATTGTTCAGTTCGAACCGAACAAGGGAGCTATCGGCAAAGAATTCAAGAAGGAAGCCAAGATTGTGATGGAGTTCTTAAATATCTGTGACGAGTGTTACATCGTAGATATGGAGAAGGAGCTGAATGAAAAGGGGTAGGTTTCCCAAAACTGCCTCTTTAGCTTTATTGTTTCATGCAATGTGGGCATCGCTGGCAAGGCCAGCATTTGTTGTTCTTTCCTAACTGCCCTTGAACTAAGGGGCTTGAGCAGCCCTTTGAGAGCAACACCCCTCCCCCAACCCATTCCCAGAGGTTGGGAGGAGCAGAGAAGAAGGGACAGAGCTGTGTCTCGTTGGTCTCAGCCCGCACTGTTTGTTCATTACAGCTCCACGCTGAAGTGCTTCAGACAGGGACTTTGTAAAAGTTGCAAAGCAAAAGTGGCCAGGTCTGTCACTGAGCTTGGCAAATGAGGAGATAGTGAGGGTCTAATGTTCCGGTGTCAATTTTGCAGCAGGTCCCAGCTCACTTCTACCTGTTGTTAAAGTCCCTGGCAATTCCCCCTCATGTCCGAGTAAACAGGAGAAACCTGTCAGGCCTGCTGCGCCATTCACTGGGGTCCATATTCACTTAGTGTTTGACTCAAGCCTCTGTATCTGTGGAGCTGGAACTCTCCAGTTCAACCCTGCTCTCTGTAGGCTGAGAAGCGCTGAGAAATATCTTTGATCTGGGTGTAGCCAGTTTGTTAAGACTGTTAAAGGGGTTTGTAATGGGAGGTTAATGTTTCTTTATCCTTCTTTCTAGGGAGTTCACTTTTACATCAGAAGGGAAAAGCTTCACTCTGCGCAAGAGCATGGTTGGAGTGAAGAGGTTTCAGAAAACTTTACATGGTCAGTGGAATGTGCTTTTATTTCCAAGTTAACCCCCAATTATTTTATGGTTTTTTTTTCTCAGCGTCTTTATTTTATCCCTTCCTTATAGACTGTTGTGCAGATTCCTTTCATGGTAAATAGTGTCTGTCAAGATGTGGAGATGCCGGTGTTGGGCTGGTTTGGATAAAGTCAAAAAATCGCATGACACCAAGTTACAGGCCAACAAGTTTATCTGAAATCACAAGCTTTCAGATCGCATCCCCCTCATCAGTGTCTGCCAACCCAGCATTCATTATTCCCCTCTTAGTAACCCAGTGACTCTGTACTCATGGAAACCATTTCTACTTCTCAGTCCTGTCAGCTACTCCGTAAGCCTGGTGTCCAGAAGATCCAGATATAACACCATATTAATTTAGTCGTCATTAAAAAAACATCCTGGTGCTTGAAAGTGGAAGTTTTAGCCTGCATTGTCTTGCTGTAAATATAAATTACGGTCCCTGCCTTTCTCCCAGTTCCCTCTCCAAGGGCCATTCATACTAGTGTTCAGACCAAACGTGGCAGTGTCCTGCAGAGTAACTGCTGTTTCTGCTCTGGTAGTCATTTTGCGTTTGGATCAACTGCTCAAAGGCCCCCGTTACAGCCTCAACAGATGTCAGTTTGCACTGACATGGTTCACTGTGATAAGGTGGTACACTCAGTCCTGCTTTACCTTGTCTGGGAGCCATCTGGAGCTGAGCTGACCTTAAGGGGTTAATTGAGCTCAGATAATGGATCAAAGACCCTGGCACCTTTCTGTCCTGTACTAGACAGTATCCCTGGAGCAAGCCTGTGGTTTGCAGCTTAAACTTCTTGCTTTTGTAACCTCTCCCTCTGTATTTAAGCCCATGATCTTGAATGATGTTTTTCCTTAACAACCTCCTCAGCCAGCTCTGTTATCTTCAAAGATTTGTGTGCAGATATCCCCAGTACAGAGTCATCTGTAGATAGGAAGGAAATAACTGTCAACAGGCTGCTGTTGCTCCCCAGTCTGACCATCACTGACACCTTGTCTTTGGGAAATATTACGTGTAACATGTGGCAACGTTATGTTATTGCCAGGCTCCTGTATTTATGAGAATGTCAAACATACAAGTGATAAGGGGCTCTTGTGGCGCAGTGGCAGTGTCCCTACCTTTAAATTTAAAAAATCACCGGACAGAGAGACTCCCGTCAATATCTTCAGCCATGAGCTGAATCACTTTGAAAATGCAGAAACGTGGGCAGCCCAATGTAACAAATCACTCTGGGCACAGCAAGTACTGACAAATAATGTGTGTTTTAATGAACTTTGTTCAGGTGTGGCATTACAAGTGGGACGCTCCCTACAGCTGCATCTGAAATGACTGCCACGAGTGTCAGGAGACAGTATGCCATTGTGAAATGTTCTGTGGGAGGGGGTCCCTGGTCAGGGGTTTCACTTGTTTCGTGTTTATTCACACTAATGAATCTGCTTTTGTTGTTTTTGGTGTTTCAGTGGAAGAAATCACTCCCAGTGTGATTGAGCCGTCCTTTGGCATTGGAAGAATTATGTACTCGGTTTTTGAGCATACCTTTCATGTCCGAGAAGGGGATGAGCAGAGAACAGTAAGTCTGCGCATTCTCCCAGTGTGACACCATTGCTAAGAAAGGGAGAGGGGAACTGGAGAAGGAGGCAGGCACACTGAGAGAGACTGAATGAGGAGGAGGATGTGGAGAGATAGAGAAAGGGACAAAGGGAGTAGGAGAAAACAAGCATGGAGCTCGGAAGTAAATTTTAAATTTCTGATGTTGCAGATGGAGGGGAGCAGCAGGCTCTTTTGGTCATCCATGACAGGGTGATGTAGAATTGGATAAGAGTCTCTCAAAGTTAGAAGGGGACAGGAGGCTGGCCAAGAGAGAGCATTGAGTGTGATGGTGACTAAGATATGAATCTTAACTCATCCCTATTGATTTATTTTGAGTGTGGAAGTGACAGGTTGATTAAGGCACCACTGGGTAACCTCATCTCCTGGCTTAGGAAGCCCAGCTGCTTGAGTCTTCCTAAGTAATCCACAGCGTGGCACTGCATTATCTTTGGGGTTGAATGTCCTTTTTCGGTTCGTTCATGAGATGTAGGCATCATGGGCTGGACTAGCATTTATTGCCCATCTCTACTTGTCCTTGAGAATGTGATGATGAGCTGCCTTCCCGAACTGCTGCAGTCTGTGTGCTGTACGTAGACTCTCAATGTCGTTAGGGAGGGATTTCCTGAATTTTAACACAAAAAAGCTTGGTTTCTATCTTGGTATTCAGGATCTAAGCTGTTCTCGGTTATTGCTGCTTGATTATTGCAGCATGGAGATCTCTGAACCTTATCTCACAGATTTGGCC
Organism: Ginglymostoma cirratum; assembly: GCA_024137785.1. Classification (NCBI taxonomy): domain Eukaryota; kingdom Metazoa; phylum Chordata; class Chondrichthyes; order Orectolobiformes; family Ginglymostomatidae; genus Ginglymostoma; species Ginglymostoma cirratum. Next base: position 5,174,341 of record JAHRHZ010000033.1, read on the forward strand.
CATCATTCCTGTGCTGGCCCTTTGAAAGAGTGATCCAGTTAGTTACATGTTTATCTTCCCCTTGTAGTGTTTCTCCTCTGCACCTACACAACCATGTTTTGTTATATTTTTGTTTGGAAGAGGTTCCAAATACTCAGCAAGCAGGACTGGTCTTTCACAGACCCTCTCAGCCACTGCCCATCTTAGAAGTGTGAGGTTCTGTTGTAATAGAAAAGAGCTTGATCCACTCAGTGTGTGGTACCCCACTCTGAAACTGTTGGGGGGCTTGCAAAAGAACGTAGAAGTGTAGGAAACAGAGAAAGTGAGCAAATTAGCAGTGAAATGGTGCAAAGAGAGTAAGAAGGAAACAAAACACATAGAGACTAGGAAGATATAGGAAAGTTAATTATTAGTTTGATATAACTGGAAAAGAAACCAAGGGCTGATAAATAATATTTACACAATGAGATGATGAGCTATGCTGCTTGCCAGGATGATGGTAGAAGATTCAGTAGCTGAAATGGAAAAAACTGACAGGGCTGTGAGGAAAGAGGAGAAGTGGGCCTAATTGGATATCTCTTTCAAAGAGCTGTCAGAGACATGATGGCTGAATAGTCTCCTATGCTTCAAAATTGTGTGGTTATTTATATGCTACAACAGGGCATGGTCTCCGGTAGCTCAGTGTGATGCAGAATACAGCCACAGCACTGGGGCAATTCCTGTACAGGAACTCCTGTTAGGCGTGGTTACCCTCAAACTGTATGTAACCTGTTATCTCCTTACTGGAGAGAAATATTTACGGTTCTTCGTGGGTTATGTCTAATTACCTGCCTCCCTAAATGTGTAAATATTAATGCAGACATAGCACTTGAGTAAAATTTCAGCAGGGGAATAGAGATTGAAACAGATTGGGAGGGGAATTGGGGAAAAATATGACAGCAATGTGGGGACATGGAAAACTGAATTCCTGTCGACACAGTATAATATCTTCACACTCTGGTTTCTGTTTCTTTTGACAGTTCTTCAGTTTTCCAGCGACGGTGGCTCCCTATAAATGCTCTGTTCTGCCCCTCAGTCAGAATCAGGAGTTTGCTCCATTTGTGAAAAAGCTTGGTGAGTTGTCAGTCTTTAAACAGCTTGCTGATGAAAATGGAAGTAGTGAAAGGGAAAGATGGAAAGGCTCGAATTTATGTAGCATCTTTCCTGTCCTCAGGACATCTTGTAATATTTCACGGTTAATGAAGCACTTGTGAAGTGTAGACACTGTTTTACTGGAGGAAGCTCTGGTCGTCTTGACAGTGACTGGGATTACACCACCTGCCCAGCTCTGTGAGCTGAACATGATGGTATCGCAGCACAGGTCAGCAACTTGACCTTTCACCTCTGGGATTAGATCTCCAATAGCTGCAAGGTACCAGTATGCAAGAAGATGTGGAGAATTGAGAGCTATGTATTATTGAACCAACGATTGATTTTTTTTCATTAAGTACAGTCATTTACGTTGTTCACTTATGTCATGTTGTATGAAATTACATCACAGAAACAGACCATTCAGCCCATCTGATCCATTCTCTGCACGAGCCTGTTCCTAACACCGACCCTTGTGAATCAAATTTCATAGTCCTTTCCAATTTAAGAAACCCACTTTAATCCCTACTCTCTGCTACATATATACAGCAAACGTATACATCTTTATGGCACAAAAATCCAAACAGGAAAAGTGAGTCAACCGTGACTAACAAAGAAACTTAAATATTGTATTAGATCAAAGCGAAGAGGCTTATAAAGTTGACAGACAAAGTAGTAAGCCTGAGAAATGGAAGCATTTTGGAATTCAACAAAGGAGGACCAAGAATCTGCAAAAGGGCAATAGAATATGAATTCAAATTAACAGGAAACATACAAGCATAAATGCTTGTTTAGGTATGTAAAAAGGAAAGCATTAGCAAATACAAAAATGGATCCATTGCAGGCAGAGAAAGGAGAATTTATGATATGAAATATAGAAGCTAGATGACTACTTTGCATCTGCCTTCGTTGAGAAAAGAAGTCTCCCAGAAATTGTCACTGGCCCCTTGGATCATTACAATGAGGAACCGAAAAAAATTAGTATTAGTAAAAATAGTATTGGAGAAAGGATCGGGACTGAAAGTTGACAAATCCCAAGGGCGTAATGATTTATATCCCAGAGCTGGAAGAGGTGGCAATGGTGATAGTGGGCACATAGGTGATCATTCTTCTAAATTTTGTAGATTCTAAGATTATGCCTGCAAATATAGATGCAACTTGAATGTTTAAGAAAGGAGTAAGAGAGTAAACGGGGAACCACTTACCCGTTAATCTGTTAATAGTAGAGGAAATACTAGAATATGTTATAAATGATATGACAACTAGACACTTAGAAAATAATTATCTAATTGGCAAAATAAACATGGAATTTTGAAAAGAGAATTCTATTTAACTAGCCTATTAGACTTTTTTAGGACGTTACCGGCAGAATAAATAAGTGGAAACCAGTAGATTTGGTGTATTTAGATTTTTAAGCAGTTTTCCATAAAGTTCCACGCAGGATTAGTGAACAATGAGTACATGTGGATAGTGGGTACCATACTGGCTTGGATTGAGAATTGGTTAACAAATAGAAAACAGTAGGAATAAATAATCATTCTCAGATTGACAGGCTGTAACTAATGGCGTACAGTAAGGGTCAGTGCTTGAGCTGCTGTTATTCATAATCTTTATCATTGATTTGGATTCTGGGGCCTAATATAATATCTCTCCAGGTCCTAATTCTTGTTCATCAAAGTGGTGACTCCAGTTGGGTAATTATACACTTAGGTGAATCCATCTCGGTGATGGGTGCAGTAATATCAGTCACTAATCCCTATTCTCTCTCTACAGTTTTGGTCTCCTTATTTAAGGGGGGATTATTGGAGACAGGTCAGAGGAGCTTCACTAGCCTGATTCCTGGGATGAAAGGAAAAATGAATAGGTTGGAACTATAAACAGAGGAGTTTAGAATGAAATATCATATTTTGAATCATGTAAGATTCTGAGGTGGCTTGACAGCAAAAATACTGAGAATGTTTCTCCTCATTGGGGAGTCTAGAATAAGGGGGAATAGTTTCAAAATAATGGATCTCCATTTAAAACAGGTGTTGATAGGAGTCAAGATGCAATATGGGGTGAGGTGATAGACTTGAGTGGAGTTGAGCCCATGGCCCAATCGATTATGATCTTATTGAATGGTGGAACAGGCTTGAGGTTGCCAATGGCCAATTTCTTGGGTTCTTTGGTTTTGCTGCGTCTGACCATGGATCCCAGGTTCTCTGCTATTTCTACGATATGTGTAGCCCTTTGAGATGAACCTTATCCCTTTTAAACAGAATGTTGGCAGCTATCACTGACTCGTGACCTAAAACAATGCAGACAGATGGGAACCCCACCATCTACAACTTCCATTTCAAGCCCCACGCCATCTCAACTTGGAAATGTATTAATCATTTCTTTACTGTTGTTGAGTCAAAATCCTAGAAATCCCTCCCTAACCGCTTGCTGGTGTCCCTAAACTAGGAATTTAATCCAGACAAATGCAAGGTGATGCATTTTGGAGGATCAAATTTAGGTGTGAATTATATTGTAAATGGCAGAACTCTTAGGAACACTAACATTCAGGTGGATCTGGGCGTGCAGGTCCACAGTTCCCTGAAAGTGGCAACACTGTTGGCCAAGGTGATTAAGAAGGCATATGGTATGCTTGCCTTCATTGCCCGGGGCGTGGAGTAAAATAGTTGGCAAAACATGTTGCAGCTACATAAAACCCTTATTAGGAGTATTGTGTACAGTTTTGGTCACCACAATACCAGAAGGATGTGGAAGCTTTGGAAAGAGTGCAGAGAAGTTCACCAGGATGTTGCCCCTTCTCGAGGGCATTGACTATGAGGAAAGGTTAAAAAGACTAGGATTGTTTTCACTGGAAGGACAGTGGCTGAGAGGAGACCAGATAGAGGTCTAAAAATTGAGAGGCACAGATAGGGTGGATAGTCATAGGCTTTTTCCCAGGGTTGAAGTTTCAATTACAAGGGGGCACAGGTTCAAGGTCAGAGGGGGAAAGTTTAAGGGAGATGTGTGAACGAAGTTTTTCACGCAAAGAGTGGCAGCAGCCTGGAATGCAGTGCCAGAAGAGGTGGTGGAAGCGGGCACATTGAAGACATTTAAGAGGCACCTAGATGGGTACATGAAAGGGAGGGAATAGAAGGATATAGATTGAAAATTGGCAGGTTTGTTTTTAGATTAATTAGGGCATGATGGTCGACACAGGCTTGGAGGGCTGAAGGGCCTGTTCCTGTACTGTAATTTTTCATTTGTTTATTTGTAAACTCCCAAGAAATTGTGGCAGTTCAAGACAGTGACTCACTACTGCCCCCTAAAGGGCAGTTTGGAATGGGCAATTGCAGGCAACGCCCACATTTGGAGAATTTTTTTTAAACTGTATTAATATGATAATTTTTCCAACCTCATAAAACTGTACTTTAGCTCAAAGTTTACTCAGCATGTAACTGAACCAGAGAGGACCAGTTGGAGTTGTCCCTGATCTGTGTGGCACTATCTGAGCTCAAACCGATCCTCACTATGATCCTGGGAGGGGGAGATACGTTTAGCTTCACGATCCATGGGGAAGGCAACTGCGGAGATAATAGGAGCCTCGGTGAGGGTGGGCCTGCTGTTATGTTTGCTGACAGTGTGACCTTTTACTAATGCTGCTGCCCATCCTGTCTATCTTTCCATCCTAAATGCAGCTGAAGAACTCACCAAGCATGGTGTTTCCCACAAAGTGGATGACTCATCTGGTTCCATCGGGAGACGGTATGCTAGGACGGATGAGATTGGTGTGGCTTTTGGCATAACCATTGACTTTGACACCGTGAACAAGGTGCCCCACACAGCCACACTGAGGGACCGTGACTCGATGCGGCAGATCCGAGCTGAGGTAGGTTCTAGAAGCAACTTCAATGTCATGCTACCTCCTCCCTCCATGTATATTGTCTGTCCTATAGACAATGAGCCTCTCCAGATATCAGCAAGCCCCTGTTAGTATTATCTGTCAAACAGGGGAAGCAGAATAATTCTACTGGTGATATAAAACGGTAATACACAGGAACAATTACAATGACAGCCCCAATCAATAGGAGTCTCTTCCCCTTTGGCAGAGTGAGAGCCCCATCACCCTGAAATTCTGTCCCATCACAATTGTCTTCAACCTCGACTTGGTGTCGCTGCTGCAGCTTTTACAGCAGCTAATCCACCCTGATTCTCCTCAATTCTCAGTTTAGATAAATGTGCCTTTCTAAGTGACATTTCCTGGGGTTGTCAGGGCTTGAAATCTCCTGAGCACTGCAGCCCCTTACTCCCAATCAATCATTGTGTGTCTATCACATATTCACTGTTTGCCTAACTTTAGTTCTGAGCCGACATTCTCCTCGCAGTTTCTTGTAACTTTGTTTAAATGTTTCTCTGAAGTACTATCACGTTACTGAAGTGATTTTGCACACTGCTGCTGTTTGATCAGGCTTGCACTCATTGATGTTGTGTTCTTCTGTTCAATTTAAACGTACCAATCACACACAAGCATTGGTGAAGCAACGATGGGCTTTCTTTATTCGAATCGGATGATTTACACATCTTGTCCACTGTGAGCTAAATGCAGTAGAATCTGACTTCTACCACTGCTGCTCAGAGTCCCATGTCTCATACATCATGTCCTGCCAAGGTGTAGAATGATTGACAGCAGTTCAAGGTACATGCCCTTAAAGATATGTACATCATATCACAGTAGTTGGGAGCTACGTGACCCAAACATGCATGAAGCAGCCTCAAAGTTGTTTCATCATTAGAGAGATGCAACCCTGTTTCATTGCACACACAGGAAAAAGCAGGACATTAGCACTAGATAATAGTTGATGCAGGCATGACAGGCTGAATGGCCTCCTGCACAGTAATAATTCTGTGATTCAGTCGAAGTGTTCTGTCGTTTTTCCAACAGATTTCAGAATTGCCTCAAGTTGTCCGAGATTTAGCCAATGGTTCCCTGACCTGGGCTGATATTGAGGCCAAATACCCTTTGTTCGAAGGGCAGGAAACAAGTAAGAAGGAAATTTGAAATGAGAGTCACTTCCCCAATATCTCCTTCTGCCGTCCTCTGTGGAACCCAGATACGTGAGCTGTGTTCCGTACATTGGTAATACAGGCCTGACTGAAAGAACCAGTGACTGTTATACCTGTGGAAAGACCTCCTCTTACTACAGGAATATGGAAGAATTGAATGAGATTCTGTGCAATAAAACCTGATAATGAACTGATTGATTGTCTTTCTCTGATCTACTTGATCATCTACTTTGTTATTTTTGCAACTGGGCATCTAGTTTACAATTTGATGGTGCACTCTGTAAAAATGCTCAACAGTTTGATCTGATTTTCCTGTCTTATTGATTTACTGTCTGTTCAGTGAATGCAGGAGATTTCCACAGGATGAGAGGCAAAGACACTATCACCCAACTGAGGATAGACCTACTAATCCATTCAACTTTAACTCCATGTTATACCACAAAAATAAGTCCCACTAAGTGTAATTAATATTTTGAAATACCCCATGGAATTGATACCAGTATAAAAGGACGGGTAATTAATCTATTCGGGTGCTTTATATATAGAATAACGGATACCTACGAGTCAGATACAGTCTGCAGTCGAATTGAGGGGTTCAAGTGGTGTTTCCGTAAAATAACGGATATCCAGGAATGAGCTAATGGTAAGGTCCTGGACAGTGTTGCTGAACACAGAGACCTTGGAGTACAGGTTCATTGTTCCTTGCAAGTGGAGTTGCAGGTAGATAGGATAATGAAGAAGGCATTTGGTATGCTTGTCTTTACTGGTCAGTGCATTGAGTATAGGAGTTGGGAGGTCACGTTGCGCCTGTACAGCACATTGGTTTGGCCAATTTTAGAGTATTGTGTGCAATTCTGGTCTCCCTGCTATAGGAAGGATGTTGTGAAACTAGAAAGGGTTCAGAAAAGATTTACGAGGATGTTGCCAGGGTTGGAGAGTTTGTGCTACGGAGAGAGGCTGAATAGAACATAGAACATTACAGCGCAGTACAGGCCCTTCGGCCCTCGATGTTGCACCAACCTGTGAAACCAATCTGAAGCCCATCTAACCTACACTGTTCCCTTATCATCCATATGTTTATCCAACAACCATTTAAATGCCCTTAAAGTTGGCAAGTCTACTACTGCTGCAGGCAAGGCATTCCATGCCCTTACTACTCTCTGAGTAAAGAAGCTACCTCTGACATCTGTCCTATATCTATCACCCCTCAATTTAAAGCTATGTCCCCTCGTGCTAGCCGTCACCATCCGAGGAAAAAGGCTCTCACAGTCCACCCTATCTAATCCTCTGATCATCTTGTATGTCTGTATTAAGTCACCTCTTAACCACCACCTCACTAACGAAAACAGCCTCAAGTCTCTCAGCCTTTCCTCATAAGACCTTCCCTCCATACCAGGCAACATCCTGGTAAATCTCCTCTTTCCAATGCTTCCACATCCTTCCTATAATGCGGCGACCAGAACTGTACGCAATACTCCAAGTGCGGCCGCACCAGAGTTTTGTACAGCTGCAACATGACCTCACGGCTCTGAAACTCAATCACTCTACCAATAAAACCTAGCACACCGTGCGCCTTCCTAACAACCCTATCAACCTGGGTGGCAACTTTCAGGGATCTATGCACATGGACACTGAGATCTCTCTGCTCGTCCACACTACCAAGAATCTTACCATTAGCCCAGTACTCTGTATTCCTGTTACTCCTTCCAAAGTGAATCACCTCACACTTTTCCTCATTAAACTCCATTTGCCACCTCTCAGCCCAGCTCTGCAGCTTATCTATGTCCCTCTGTAACCTGCAACATCCTTCTGCACTATCCACAACTCCACTGACTTTAGTGTCATCCACAAATTTACTAACCCATCCTTCTATCCTCATCCAGGTCATTTATAAAAATGACAAACAGCAGTGGCCCCAAAACAGATCCTTGCAGTACACCACTAGTAACTAAACTCCAGGATGAACATTTCCCATCAACCACCAGCCTCTGAATAGGTTGGGGCTATTTTCCCTGAAGTGTTGGAGGCTGAGGGGTGACCTTAGCGGTTTTTAAAATCATGAGGGGCATGGGAAGGGTGAATAACCATGGTCTTTCACCCAGGGCGGGGGGAGCCCAAAACTAGAGGGCATATGTTTAAGGTGAGTGTGGAAGGATAGAAAAAGGACCTAAGAGGCAACTCTTTCCACACAAAGGGTGGTGTGTATATGGAATGAGCTGCAAAGGAAGTGGTGGAGGCTGGTACAATGACAACATTTAAAAGACATCTGGATGGGTACATGAATAGGAGGGGATTAGAGGGATATGGGCCAAATGATGGTAAATGGGACTGGATTAATTTAGGATATCTGGTCAGCATGGATGAGTTGGACTGAAAGGTTTATTTCCGTGCTGAACATTTCTGAGTTACACACATCTAATGGAGGGTTCAGTGTAGGTTTCATATATAGAATAACATATCTGTATGTACAGACTAAATAAGGGGATTGCATGGCTTGCAAGGCAGACTAATACTCAGAAATTAAACTAGGAGCCGATGGCCTCATGGTATTATTGCTGGACTGTTAATCTAGAGACCCAGGTAATGTTCTGGGAACCTCAGTTCAAATTTGAATTCAATAAAAAGGGTCTAGAATTAAGAGTCTAATGAAGACTGAATTCATTGCTGATTGTTGTAAAAACTCATCTGGTTCACTAATGTCCTTTTGGGAAGGAAACTGCCATCCTTACTTGGTCTGGCCTACATGTGACTCCAGACTCTCAGCAATGTGGTTGATTTTTAACTGCTCTCTGGGCAGTTTGGGGATGGGCAATAAATGCTGGACTAGCTAGCGATGCCCACATCGCATAAGTGAATAAAAAATGTCTCGCGTTTAGATGTCACCCAAGTTTTGCTACTGGCTGCGGAAAACTGCTGTGTTGTTGGAGGTCACTTGAGTGAAGCTAAATCTTTGTCCTGAGTGTGTAATGAAGAGAAGCATATTCATGAGTGGCTGAGAATGACTGTCCAGGGTAGCCTCAGTAGCTGTATCTTGGCTGTGTGGGGTTTCCAGTTGATCTGACCATCTCTGTGTTGTACAGAGATGGAGTGTACAACTCCAACCACTGCAAGAATTTGCGATGACCAACCTTTTGGTTTTCCAGGGCTACTTGGTTAAATGTTGCCATTATGAAAGTGGTACAATTAAATATTAAAACTGGGTTGGGTCAGTGTAGACCCTGGGATTGGATCATATAAATGGTCAAGAGAACCACACTATCACTGAGATAGACGTTAACATGGAGAAACTACTGGGACAACTAGTGTTTCCAATTCTTTTAACTGGCCTGCATTGAGAAGCTGAATGTAGCAATGTTAGAATTGGAAGAGGCAACTTGGAAACTATGGAATGGGGCGGACCAGATGTAAATGTGGGAAGGACAAAAAAAATGAAGTTGCTAGAGATACATTAATTGCTAAAAGATTAGAAGTTTGAGCTTTTCATCTTGCACTCATCAGAACCAGGATGTAAGAAATAGACTTGGGGAAAACAAAGAAATTGTTTTATGCAGTAAGAGAGTGGTGCTAAATGGTTGGACCATTATTGACATAGTGATGCAGCAAGAACAGTTAAATGTCCATCTTAATTTTCAGACCAGGCTGTAGATCTATTGGTCGGGGTGTTGCCATGGGGATGTAGCACTGTTTGGCTGTCTCTGTGACTGTTTTTTGTTAAAGGTGCACTGTACTGTACAAATTGCTTTTGCTTACATAAAATAAGGTCCTGAGTATTTTTATACATAGCTTGTAGTAGACACACATGTAACACACTTAGCAAATAAGTCACTAGAGAGATAGTTGATTCTTCGGTTTTAATTGTCCAAAATACCCTTAATTCAGGCAAAATTGCATTTGCTTGGGAAATAGCAAATGTAACTCCTTTATTACCATAACAAGCGAGAAATTCAGGCCAGTTAGCTTAACATTTGTCTGAGGGAAGATGTTAAGCTATTTTTGAAGACTCAGCAGACACTTAGAAAGGTTCAAGGGATTCAGACAGTCAATATGATTCAGTGTAAGGAAAAATCTGTTTGCCCAATCCTGAAGTTCGTTCAGGAAGTCACATGCTATGATTAAGGGAGATGAGCCACAGGAATAAGCACTGGGGTCTTAATTCTTTACAATTTACATAAATGACTTGGATGAAGGAATTGAAGGCATGTTTCTTAAATTTTCTAGTGAAACATAGATAGTAAATTGCAAAGAGAAATGCTCGCCTTTATTGGTTTGTGCATTGAGTATAGGAGTTGGGAGATCATGTTACAGCTGTACAGGACATTAGTCAGGCCGCTATTGAATTACTGTGTGCACTTCCAGTCTCCCTGCTATAGGAAAGATGATTTGAAATTTGAAAGGGTTCAGAAAAGATTTACAAGGATGTTGCCAGGGTTGGAGGGTTTGAACTATAGGGAAAGGCTGAATAGGGTGGGGCAATTTTTTTTGGAGCGTTGGAGGCTGAGGCGTAACCTTATAGAAGTTTATAAATCATGAGGGACATGGATAGGGCAAATGGAAAGGTCTTTCCCCTGGGGTAGGGGTGTCCAAAACTAGAGGTTTAAGGGAAGGTTGGCAAAATTTAAAAGGGACCTAAGGGCAATTTTTTTTTTTACGCAGAGGGTGGTGTGTGTTTGGAATGAGCTGCCAGAGGAGGTGGTGGAAGCTGGCACAGTTACCACATTTAAAAGGCATCTGGATAGGTATATGAATAGGAAGGGTTTAGACAGCTATGGGCCAAATGCTGGCAAATGGGTATAGATTAATTTAGGATATCTGGTTGGCATGGACAAGTTGGATCAAAGGGTCTGTTTCTGTGCTGTACACCTCTGTAACGTTAGGACATTAAGATGCTACAGTGGGAAATAGATTGTGTGATTGAGAAAAGATCTGTCAAAAGTTGGAAAATGTGAAATTGTCATTTTTGCATAAAGACTTTACAAAACGGTGAAAGATTGCAGAGCTCTGAGATGCAGAGGGGTCTGGGTGTCCCAGTGCATGAATCACAAAAGATTAATATGCAAGTACAGGAATTAATTTGGAAAATGAATAGAATGTTATTTAGTACAAGGGGAATTGAATATAAAAGCAGGGAGGTTATGCTTCAGTTCTGTAGGGCACTGACCATATGTGGAGTACTGAGTACATTATTGGTCACTGTATTTAAGGAGACGTGTAAATGTTTTGGAGTCAATTCAGAGAAGACTAGATTGAAACAATATCAAAGGAAAAATGAAACACTGAACAAGACTTTTACTGACCTAGGTTTTATACTTACTACAGGCACAGAAAACTGTAATGATTAATTACTGAGAGTTTATTTACTGGAGAAAATATAGATGTCAGAAGTCTGACACAGAACACTTAAGAACATATTAAAGAGAACATTCTGAGAAGCTATCAATCAAAATATCTAGGGCAGAGGAATCTGCCAATCACACAAATAGTTAAAGGGATAGTGATGGAAATCATCAAAAACCCACCTCATTCGGGCAATTCTTTGGAATGACGAAGAAATCAATTCAGATTAAACTTACCTTATGTCGCACATATTAAAAGTTCTTCAGTCCCATCATTGTTAGCAACGCAGTGACAGATCACAAAGAGTGGTTCTTCAGGAACCTTCTGCCAACCTCATATAATACTGCGAAAGATAACCTTTGACCCCAGTGTGAGCATTTTCACTCATGGCCCCTAGTTGGACCAAATTGAGTTGAAACAGTAGAGTTCTTAGCCATCATGGAATCTGGGAATAGTTGGAATGTTCCACTGACAAATATTTAATGGAATTTATAGAGGACATTAAAGACTTACAACGACTGTTAGCCGTTTGGGTCATAGAGTGAGCACTATGTCCTCAGCATATACTACATAAAATATAATTTGGTGATTAAGGTGAATCAGTGACTTCTAATCCATTTGTTAAGGGGTCCTTCAATCTGTCTCTTTCTGGTGCCAGATCTCCAAATTCAACAGGATGTTTGTAAATATTTCTGACATGGTGTTGCTACCTGACTGTCCTGCAGGTTGTCCTGCTCCCACTGGAGTGGCCAATATGATCTAGTGGTATTATCACTGGACTGTGAATTCAGAGACCCAGATAATGTTCTGGGGACATGGGTTCGAATCCCACTACAGCAGATGGTGGAATTTGAATTCAATGAATCTCTGGAATTAAGAGTCTAATGGTGACCATGAATCCATTGCCAATTGTCAGGGAAAAACAACCCCTCTGATTCACTAATGTCCTTTAGGGAACAAAACTGCCATCCTTACCTGGTCTGGCCTACATGTGACTCCAGACCCACAGCAATGTGGTTGACTGTTAACTGCCCTCTGGGCAATTAGGGATGGGCAGTAAATGCTGCCTGGTCAGCAACGCCCTCATCCCGTTAATGAATTAAAAAAATGGGAAAACTGAACAAGCTGGAGGCCCACACTCATGAGAGAGCCCACAAGCCCAACCCCAGACTACAACCATCTCACCTACTGTCCAGCTCTGAACTCACCCTCAGGAACTGTCTTTTGCTCTATCCTCATTGATCAATCCTAATGAAAACAAGGTGGGCATTTTCTCCCATATCTTGTTAGGTTTGGTTATCGCCAAGGAAACCTGGGGTTCTGAGGTCAAAATGGTCATCCAATGTTGATTGTTGCTAAGAATACATCTGTCAAAGCTTCACTCAATACTTTTGTTACATCTAAACAACTATTTCAGCTCAGAATCTTTGAAAATATCTGTGCTCCTCTAATTCTGAACTCTTGAGCATCACTGATTTTAAATAGTTCACCATTGGCAGGCATACCTTAACTGTCAAGTCCATATACTCTGGAATGCTCTCCCGAAACCCTCTATACTTTTCGCTTTTAAGATGTTTCTCAGAAGCTACCTCTTGGGCAAAGCTGTCAGTCAGCTGATCTCATGAGATGGCCTCAGGTCAATTTGTTTCGTATAATGTCCCTGTGAGGTGCTATGGGGCATTGCATTACATTAAAGGCACTTTATAAATATAAGTTGTTATAGTGGCACCAAAAAAAAAATCTGTGACTTGCCAAGTATCCACTTGGGGCAGAGGTTTGATCAGTGCTAGGGCCAGGTATCAGTCAGAGATCAAAACAGGCATCAACAACATTCTGGGGGTGATTTTAATGTCACTGATCCACGGTGGTGGGGGAGGGGATGGGGGTGCACGTTTGGTGGGATCGGGATGTGACGTTGGTTCACAGCCTCCAGTGCACCCCACCCCATCCTGATTTTATTGAAAGAACTGGAGAAGGAGAATGGGTCAGGATGTGAAATGCGCCATCTGATCCCTGGCCTTTCCCATGTGGAGAATTGGCTTAAAATTACCAGCTGGGCCCAATATTTTAAACCTGACTTTAACACAGTTTTATGGAGGAACTGCCTGAACATGAGAATGCAGGAAATACAGGTTCGGAGAAGGTGGTTTTGAAGGTGTATAAGTGCCTCTGACGATCGCTGACCTGGTAAAAAGATACTGTGCCGGCCTCGTAATCCAGTTGGACACGCATCCTGCTAATGGCTGGGTACTTCAGGAGGTAAGTCTGTTGGTTCTTTTGGCAAGCTGTCAGAAACCCGCGGTAGAAATATAAACACCATGACTTAGTGCTGTTGGTGAAATAAGACTCCAGCCCTCCCCGGTCTATGGTCCCGTAGGCCACCCCCACCCCCCAGGCGATGCCACCTGTCTTCACATCCCAGGAGTGGCAGCCGGCCGTGAAACTCTGAGAGCACAGAATCTGGTGCATGTTCTCAAACATGTTGGAGTTGTGCCACGAGTTCTCACCCATGTAGCCGAACATCACTGTCTTCTCATCCTCGGAGACGTTCAGGAGCCAGTAGGCCGAGTCTGGATCCAGAGTCAGCAGCGACCACTGATCTGGGGGGAGGGGAAGGAGACACAACTGGTCAGAAGCTGCCATTCTGTTCTTGCCTCCCCACCTCACCCAATGGATGGCATAGAGGTAAAGACCCCCAGTCAGTCTGCTAACACTGTGTACTCACTGCCATGGCGCAGATTGGAACCTATGTAATGTCAATCCTTTAACTATGTTATAACTATCTTATTTCACACTTATTTTTTAGACACTGTAAGTAATGCTACTTTTCATTTTACTCCTTTTGTATCCAAGAATTGTGCCTAGACACTTGTACCTAAGATGGCGCCATTAGAGGCAGCCATTGTAAAAACTTTTCATTGTATTCCTGTAGCTCTGTACTGGAGTACACATAACAATAAAGGATATTCTATTCTTTTCAAAGCATTAGCCTGAAACTTTGAAGTACCACTGTGCTATCATAGCACTTAACAAGAAGTCGAATACCTTTTTAAAATTTATTTATTCTCCGGCCTTTATATTCTATGTTTTGGTTTATTTTTCTGTGTTTTAAGTTGGCGCCAGAGCGTGGCGACACAATGCAACATTTTTCACTGTATTTTGTAACAAAACACACATGACAATAAATAATTCGCATCAAACAAAATCCAAAACCAAATTCCAACTTAAATTGGCCAGAATTGAACATGTTATTTCAGCAGAGGCCTAACCAGTGTTTTATAAAGATTAACATAACTTCCTTGCATTTGTACTCTTACTTAAATAAGGCCCAGGATTTCATAGCCTTTTTTTAAACAGTCTGCTCAACCTGTCAATGCTGCCACAGCCAAAGATTTGGGTAATACACTCCCAGGTCTTTTTGGTCCTGCACACTCTTTAAAATTGTGCCGTTTAGTTTTGACCAACTCTCCTCATTCTCTGAAACTAGTTCTTTATCTCTTGTGTGTCTGCCCGTTTCTCCAGTCCGTCTGTGCCGGACTGGGGACTATTCCTGTTTCAGGCTACATAGGATCTTACAAACGAAAACACAAGTTAGGAACAGGAGTAGGCTGCTTGGATCTGAGGCCACCATTTAATAAGCTGATGTCTGATCTGATTGTAATTTCAACTCTGCATTCCCGCGTACCCGAGGAAACCTTACTCATCTAAACCTGTCCACTTCTGCCTTAAAAATAATCAAAAGATTCTGCTTCTACTGCCTTTTGAGGAAGACAATTCCAAATCTGAGATAACGAGGTGTAGAGCTGGATGAACACAGCAGGCCAAGCAGCAGAGGAGCAGGAAGGCTGACGTTTTGGGCCTACACCTTTCTGAAGAAGATTCTCCAGTATCTGCAGTTCCTACTATCTCCAAATCTGAGTTTTTTTTGTGAAACAAAGGTGTGGAGTTAGATCACAGGCAGCCATTATCTCATTGAATGGTAGAACAGACTCAAGGAGCTGTTCCTACAACTGATGGCTCTCTTTGAGAAATAATTTCTCCTCATCTCTGATTTAAATGGGCCATTTATATACAAGGTGAACCCCTTTTTCTTGATTCTCCCCAAAAAGGAAATACCATTTTCTCATTGACCCCTCAGGATCTTGTATGTTTCAATCAAGTCGTCTCTTATTTTCCAAACTCCAGAGAAACAAGCCCAACCTGTCCAACATTTCCTTGTAAGATAACCTCCTCATTTCATGTATTAGTCCAGTAAACCTTCTCTGAACTGCCTCCCTAACAGATTTACATTGTTCCTCAAATTTGGAGAGCAATACTGCACCCCGGGCTTCAGTTGTGATGTTTGTCACTAGCCTGTAGTATTTAGAAAGCTGCCCACTCTTACTTGTGGTCCCCAGAATGGCTGATTGGTAGGTGAAAGAATTATTCATCCGCTCCTTGATAAGCTCGGGTGTGTTGTACAAATTCAGGATCAGCTTCGGGATATTTACATCTGATTGATTCTGAGTGTCAGTAATGCTGCAATAAATGAGGAAATAAATTCAATGATTCGGATCAGCAGTCAACTGGTTAATGACATCACATACCTTCACTCTGATACTAAGTTGCAAGGACTTTGAGAGAGCCGCCAAACTAGTCCCATTTCCCAATGTAACCCCACCCCCTATCCGGACGTCCTTTCTTCGCTTAAATATTTATTGTTGTCACTTTTTAAAGTTTTACATCTACTTCAAGCATCCTTCCAGGCAGTGCATTCCTGAATGATATCTCGCTGAGGACTGTTTTACTATTCATTCATGGAATGTGGGCATTGCTGGCTAGGCCAGCAGTTATTGCCCATCCCTCATTGCCAAGAGGGTAGTTAAGAGTCGGTCTGGAGTCACATGTAGGCCAGACCAGGGAAAGATGGTAGATATCCTTCTCTAAAGGATATTAGTGAACCCGATGGGTGTCTTAAGACAATCGACAGCGTTTACATGGTTGCTGGGCTAGCTGTTTTTTAAATTCCAGATTTTTATTAAATTCAAATTTCACCATCGGCCATGGTGGGATTTGAGCCCACAAAAAAAACCCTGGACTTCTGGTTTAATAGTCCAGTGACTATTACTACATCATGGCCTCCCCTTCTATAGTTGAAGAGATTCTTGGGAATGACACATGTATATAGGCTCTGAGATTCACATCTCTGTATAGGATCTGTGACTGACTGCTATATGTAGAATTTGGGACTGACGTATGTATATGATTTGAGACAGTCACTTGTATATAGGAACTGATACTGACTTGGATCTAGGGCTGTCACTTGTTTAATGGATCTGGGACTGACACTGTATATTAGATCAGGGACTGGCACTGTCTGTCAGATCTGGGACTGACACTGTATATTGGATCTGGGACTGACACTGTATATCGGAGCAGGGACTGACCCCAATATATTGGGTCTGGGATTGACATTATGTATCGGATCAGGGACTGACGCTGCATATTGGAACTGATATTAACACACATACTTCGGATCTGAACTGACATCTCTAAATTGGATCTGGGACCGACACTGTATTGGATCAGGGACCGACACTGTATATTGGATCTGGCATTGATACTGTATATTGGATTAGGGACTGTTTTTCTTGTTATGATGCTCATTAATGCGGTGGTTTTCTGATCTCAATCATTGATGAAGCTTCAAGCCTGGCCTGTCTTTGCCTGAAAATAGAACCAAAATTTGAAACACTAATTCTGTCATCAACTTGAGGTACTCAACAGACAAAGGCACATCTGCCCGAGCATCAGCATTTACTTACTTTGGGACAGAACAAAACTTACCGAGAGAGGACCTGTTTAGATTTCTGTGTGGAGAAAGAAAAAGAGTAAGGAGATTAGGGCATCAAGATAACAGATCAGCACATGTTGAAGTAAAACACTGAATTTGATGTTAGAGAATGCATTATGTTAGAGCAACTCATAGGAAGGGGAGCGACCATGGGTCAGGTGTGAAGACACAGCAGCAATGCTGGGGTACTCTAGGCAATGTGCTAAGAACGACCAGCCCTAATGAGAAGCCTCATGCAATAACAATTTGCACTTGGGTTTATAGCGCCTGTGATGTAGTCAAATGTCTAATGAAGTTTTATCAATCAGAACTTGACTTCATGCCACAGAATCCTGGGATGATAGTGTACAGAAGGAGGCCATTCATTCCATAATTTCTATGCTGACTTTTTAAAAGAGCTATCCAAGTAACCTGACTCCCCTGCCAATACCTTGCAGAACTTCCTCATCCAAGTATTTACCCAATTTTGAAGCCTCGTCAGGCTGTTCCTAGATCATTATAACAGGTTGCTTCACAGTTTCAGAGTTGTGCTGCCCTCAGGAATGTTTCAGTTGCTTCCTTCACTAAGTGTTTAAATCATGGTCCTCTAGTGAATGGTCTTATAGCCAATGGAAAGATTTGATCCCTATTCACTTCATCAAATTCCTTCATAATTGTGGACAAACCAATTAAATTCCCTTTTCTCTGCTCTGAGGACAATCCCAGCTTCCTTAATCACCACAGTATTAAATTCCTCATCTTTGTTATTGGTCTATTAAATCTCTGTCACATCATCTCAGAGGACTCCACATCATTTCTAAATTGAGGGGCCCAGAATTGAACACTTTCCTCCAGCTAGGGCCAACCAAGTGTTTTATATAGGCATGGATAGGGTGGATGGTCAGAATGTTTCTCCTAGGGTGGAAATGTCAAATACTAGGGGGCATAGGTTTAAAGTGAGAGTGCAAAAGTTTAAAGGAGATGTGTGAGAAGTGTTTTTACTTGGATGCCTGGAATATGCTGCCAGGGGAGGTGTTAGAAGCAGATATGATAGCAATGTTTAAAAGGCATTTAGACAGCTGCGTGAACAGGCAGGGAATAGAGGGATACAGACCATGTGCAGGCAGATGGGATTAGTTTAGAATGGCATCACTGTTGGCACAGTCATGGTGAGCTGAAAGGCCTATTCCTGTGCTGTACCGTTTGATGTTCATCATGAATTCCTCGCTTTTGTTTTGCATGCCTCTATTAGTAAACTCAAAGATCCTGTTTTAAAAGCCATGGCAACATTTTGTGCCACATTCAAAGAGTTATGAATGTAGATCCAACAGGTCTCTCTTTAGAAGAGAGCCCCTTCTTTAGAATTATAACCATTTTGGTTCTCTTTATTTTTCCCACATAAGGCCACATTCAGTCAAAAGAGCGGTGGCGGGGCAGAGACACTTATGGAGTAAATTCTAGAGGGTAATGCCAAGATAATTAAAGGCACGCTAGCCAATGGTGGAACAGCGAAAATTGAGATTGCCCATGGGAAAAGATCTATAGGCACTTGGAGACGTTTAAGTTCAATGCAGAGAGCTAACATAGATGTGCAAAAGGCAAATAGTGCTTGATGGATCTCATTGAATTTCTTATTAAAGGTTGTGAAGGGAATGTGGTCGTTTCTGTCCACTATGATGAAGGTTCATTATATATCATTATTGTTTGAGAACTTGGGGTCAACAGTGGAGGAATGACAATGAGCTTTTCACGTTTGATTTGTACTTCTATATTGTGTATGTTAAATAGAAGGATGAGAATAAAATTGCAGATGCTGGAAATCTGAAACAAGAACAGAAAGTGCTGGTGAAACTCAGTGTTTATGGCAGCATCTGTGGAGAGAGAAACAGAGTTAATATTTCGCTTCTGAAGAGGGTCACTGGATCTGAAATGCTAACTCTGCTTTCTCTCCATAGATGCTGCCAGGACGGCTGAGATTCTCCAGCAATTTCCATTTCTTTTAAGTAGAGGGAGGACCTGGTTTTGAGTTTAATTTTGCATTCATTCTGTGAGTGATGCTGGGGTGCCTGCACATTTGCTTTGTTCACATGCATTTAATAAAATCCTTAGTACCTTAAGGTGAATAGGTTCAGTACATTAGAAAAAGGGTAGAAAAGGGGAAAAAAAACTGCTGTTGCATCATGACAAGAATCCAGTAACACAGGGAGACAGACAGAAACCGGTCCAGTTAGAAAGGGAGTGTGCAAGTTACATTAGGAGAGAAGTGGTCGGTAACAGTGTCACTGCTGTTAGTTTGGCAGTCTGTGAAGCCCTGAATGGCTTAAAAATTAGTAAGGTATAGATTCCAGAAACAGAAGGCTGTTGAAGATGTGAGTTTAAGGAACAATGGTAGCTGTGGGAGCAGCTTGTTTGAGGGTTTCAGGAAAAGACATTGTCAGAAGAAAATAACATCAAATGAATGTGCAGAGCTTTGCTGAAAAGAAACTGTCTGGTCGTGCCAGCTGAACGACGGCCTTTAAAGTGCAGACAGGAATGACCCTTCACTGAGGTTTCAGTCTCTGAAAGGTTGTTACTGAGAGTGAAAGATTGACTGTCTCACCTGATATATTAATGTATTTATGCATTTGTTTCAACTAATCCCCTTGTATTATGTAACATAGTTTCTGTTTTAGTCCAGAGTGGAATAAACTTATTTTCTTTTGTCAATAGTAGATTGGCAGCCCCTCAGTGAATATGCTCAGTGACTGACCACCAGGGTAAACAGGAAGAAAATAATGAAAGGATTACATAGGTTTTTACTCTGGGATCTGACTTGTCCCAGCATCACTATCATCTGTGCAGGAGTAGTAAGGGGTTGGAGAGGGGTACAGCATTTATAATGAAGAATATGTTAGTTAGGGGAACAGACAGGCAATTCTGTGGCTTTAGATGTGACTCCAGGATGGTATGTTGCCCTTTTGCTGCCAGGGTCAAGGATGTCGCAGAGATTGGCTGCGTGACATTCTTGTGGGGTGGGGGGTGCACTGGGGGTGCGATCAGCCAGAAATTATTAGTACCACATTGGCACCAGTGATGTCAATAGGAAGGGCATACAGAATATAGAGTGGATGTGACAAAGATGTTGCCACAAAGTAGGAGAGACTAGGACCCGAGGGCACAGCCTCAGAGTGAAGGATGACCATTTAGAATTGAGATGGGGAGGAATTTCTTCAGCCAGAGGGTGGCAAATCTGTGAAACTCTTTGCCACAGAGGGCTCACACTACATTAACATGATTTACACTAGCCATTTGCCAACATTACATTAATATTTTCCAGTTCTCTGAGACCCTCCCTGACTCCAGTGACTCCTGGAAGATCACCACCAATTCCTCAACAATCTCATCAGCTAACTCCTGGGGCGTAGTCTATCTGATCTGGGTGATTTACTCACCTTCAGACCTTTCAATTTCCCCAGCTCATTCTCCTTAGTGATGGCACTATACTCCCCTCTGCCCCCTGGCTCGCTTGAAGTTCTGGAATGTTGCTGGTGTCTTCCACTGTGAAAACTGATATAAAGTACCCAGTAGATTCCTCTGCCCTTTCTTTGTTCCCCTTTACCACTTCTCCAGCCTTATTTTCCAATTGTCCAGTGTCCAGCCTTGCCTCTCTTTTATAGAGTCATACAACCATAGAGTAATACAGCATAGAAACAGGCACTTCAGCCCAAACTGGTCCATGCTGACCATGGTGCTCACTCAGCTAGTTCCAATTGCTCGCATTTGGTCCATATCCCTCTAAACCCTTCCCATCCATGTACCTATCCAAATGTTTTCTAAATGTTGCTATTGTTCCTGCCTCAACCACCTTCTCCGGCAGCCCATTCCATACACACAGCACTCTCTGTGTGAAGAAGTTGCCCCTGGGGTCCTTCTTAAATCTATTCCCTTTCACCTTCAACCTATGCCCTCTATCTAGTTTTCAATTCCTCATTCCTGGGAAAAAGACCATATGCATTCCTGTCTATGCCCCTCATGATTTTATACACCTCAATAAGGTCACCCCTCATTCTCCTACATTCCAAGGAATAAAGTCCTAACCTGGCCAACCTCTCCCGATAACTCAGGCCTACTAGTCCTGGCAACATCCTCGTAAATCTTCTTTGCACACCTTCCAGTTTAAAAATGTCTTTCCTATAACAGGGTGACCATCTGATCAAGATCCCTCTGTAAATTTTGATAACTTTCCTCGCTATCAATGATACCTCCTAGTTTTGTATCATCCGCAAACTTACTAATCATGCCTTGTACATTCACATCCAGATCATTTATGTAAGTAACAAATAACAAAGCTCCCAGCACTGACCCCTGTGGCACACCGTTAGTCACAGGCCTCCAGTCCGAGAAACAACCTTCAACCATCACCCTCTGCTTCCTAACATCGAGCCAGTTTTGAATCCAGTTAGCTAGCTCTCCCTGATCCCATGTGACCTAACCATCATGACTACCCTGCCCTGTGGGTCCTTGTCAAAGGCCTTACTAAAGCCCATATAGACAACATCCACTGCCCTATCCTCATTCATCCTCTTGGTTACCCCTTTGAAAAACTCTAAAGGATTCGTCAGAGATGAATTTCCCTGCACAAATCCATGCTGACTTTCCCCAATCAGACCTTGATTACCCAAATGTTAGTTGATCATGACCCTCAGTATCCTCTCTAATAACTTGCCTACTTCCACTGTCAGGCTCACTGGCCTGTAGTTCCCTGGCTTGTCTTTGCTACCTTTCTTAAACAATGGAACAACATTAGCCGCCCTCCAGTCTTCTAGAACTTATCTCTTATATATCTAAAACAACACTTGCCTTTTGCAAAATTGGCCTTTATCACAATGGGATTTGATTAAAGAAGGAATGATGTTTCCTTGTATACAGTTTTGATGAGACTGCACCAGGAGTATTGTGGATAATTCGGTCCCACTATCTAAAGTGGAATATACATATCGTAGAGGTTCGGTGAAGGTTCACCAGATAAATTTCTGTATTGCAGGGCTGTCTAATCAGTATAGGCAGAGGAGACTGAACCCATATTCCCTAGTGTTTCGAAAAATGAGGCCTGACCTCATTGAAACTTACAAGAATTACAGAGCGTGACAAGGTGGATGTATAAAAATTATTTCCCCTGACGGTTGAACTTAAAACCAGGGATCATAATCTCAGAATAAGAGGCAAGTTCTTTTAAGTCAAAAATGAGAAATAATTTCTTCATTCAGAGAGCATAAGACAGAGGAACAGAAGTAAGACATTCAGCCATCAAGTCTGCTCTCCCATTCAAAGAGATCATGCTGATCTGATAATCTTCAAATCCATTTTCCTGCCTTTTCCACATTACCCTTAATTCTGTTACTGATTAAAAATCTGGTTTATCTCCACCTTGAATAAACTTAATGACCCAGCCTCGACAGCCTCCATAGTAAAGAATTCCACAGATTCACTACCCTCTGAGGGAGGAAATTCCTCCTTATCCTTGGCTTACTAGTGTGTTCCCTTCTTCTGACATCTTGCCGTTTGGTTCTAGATTTCCCAGAAGCTAGTGAATTTTTGGAATTCTCTACCCCTGAGGCTGTGGAAGATCAACCACTGGGTATGTTCAAGACCGAAACCAATAGATTTCTGGAGAGCAATGACATCAAGGATATAGAAATCATGCATAAAAGTGGCATTGAGATAGGTGATTGGCCATGATCTAATTGAATAACGAAGCAAGTTTGACAGGCTGAATGGCCAAACCTTGTTCAGTGTAACTATGTTCTGTGCGTTGGGTGGGGGGGAAAGGCTTGTTTTATGGTGCTTTTTGGCCCTTTGGAGGCTCCTTCAAGGTTATCCTTCTCCCCATCCCAGGCCTGTAAAGCCTGGCCTCCTTCCCTTCCTCCCCCACTAACCCTCGTGGTGGCCCTTGTGAGACCCAGGTTTATCTCTGAATGTGGCCTCCTCTTTCTCAAGATCGACTGTAGTCCCAGCAGTGGCCACCATACAGGGTGGCGCTGGAAGTGGTCGGCATCTCGCTGAGGTGGCACTGTCTCCTCAATAGGGGGGCAAGTCCGTCATTCATACTATTCATTGTGTTAACCAGCAGCAGGACCGCCATAGGGAACAGGGCAAGCTCCCAAAACCTTCAGCAGCTCTTTAGTCACAGTTAATTCCTGCCATCTCACTGTATGTTAAGAAGCCAGTGGTTGTGGAGAGTTGCAGAGTGGAGCAGGTTACAGGGATAGGAAGGGAGCAAGACCATGGAGGGGCTAAGGCAGCAGATCAGCAGTGGGTAGGTAATTTATTGTTTGTAGCAGTGTACCTGAATAAATGAGAGTGGATCCATATGGACCAGATTCTGAGTTTCATCATCTACCAGCCTAATCAGATGCATTTTGTTGTTCAGTTCATCAAAGCACATGGCGCTCTTTGACAACACCTTCATCCCCTCATCTTCAATCATTTTAACGGCATAGTCTTCATCCTCCTCCAGGCTCTTCCTCCACTCGGAGAACTTCTTTGAGAGATTTTCTTTCAGCTGATCGATTTGTGTCTGAAATTCCAAATCATACTCTGGTTACAAACTGGTCATTTACCCTCTGGGTTTGGGACCTGTCTCTACTGCACCATTGCGTTCCTTGACGCAACACATTGGGATCTTCATCTTTTGTTTTGTTTAAGCTGATCTGAATATTGTGCTCTTTCAGTGAGGGAATAGAGTGTTTGAGACTAGAACAATTGCCCACGAGAAACAGGAAGAGGAGTAAGCCATTCAGCCCCTCAAACCTGCTCCACCATGTAGTAGGATCGTGGCTGATTTGACATTCCTCACATCCACATTCCTGCCCTTTCCCCATAAGCCTTGATTTCCCAACTGATCAAAAATCTATCGATCTCAGCCTTAAATATAGGCAGGGACCCCTGAACGCACCCTCCCCCCCCACCAACTCACGTCGCTCTCTGTGGCAAGGAGTTCCAAAGACTCACGATCCTCTGAGAGAAGAAATTCATCCTCATCTGAGTCTTAAATTGGTACCCCTTTACTCTGAAACTAAGCAGGTGAGGAGCCTGTTGATGTCCCACTGATAATCGGTCAGCTTTCTCTTTGGCTAAGCTAGCATTTATTGCTCAGAGAACAGTTAAGCATTAACCGCACTGCTGTAAAATGGCAGTTTCCTTTCCTAAAGGACATTAATGAACCAGATGGGCTTTTCCCCAACAATTGACTCGTTCTCATCATTAGACCCATAATTCCAGATTTTCAGTGAATTTAAATTCTGCCGTGGTAGGGTTTGAACCCAAGTCCCCAGAATGTTACCTGGGTTTCCTGGATTAACAGTCCAGCAATAATACCACTAGGCCGTCATCTTCCCTAATTCTGCCTCATCTCAGTTTAAATTGGTGCCCCTTTATTCTGAGACTATGCCCTCTGGTCCTAGACTCTCCCATGAGGGGAAATATCCTCTCAGCATTTATCCTGTCAAGCCCCTTTAGAATCTGATATGTTTCAATGAGATCACCTCTCATTCTTCTAACCTCCAGTGATTAGAATCCCAACCTGTTTGGCCTTTGTTGATAGGACAATCCCTCCATGCCAGGGATCATTCTGGTGAACCTTCTCCAAACTGCCTCCATTCTGAGATAACAAGGCATGGGGCTGGATGAACACAGCAGGTCAAGCAGCATCATAGGAGCAGGAAAACTTGACGTTTCGGGCCTAAACCCTTTTCTGATGAAGGGTCTAGGCCCGAAAC
>JAHRHZ010000033.1:5207566-5218079 GCA_024137785.1 Ginglymostoma cirratum
GATTTGTGGACTTGTTTCCAGGGAGCGGAGTCACAGGGAGGATCACATGGAGCAACTGAAGCCAAACTGAAAAAGTGACGTCACACGGGAGCTGTGACCCGATTGGCTGATAGGACATCTGCGCTAAATTTGAAAAAAAACACTGGAAAGCCAATTTATAAATTAATTAACTAACTGGGGATTAACTAACTAATAAATTAATTAGTAGAGATGGCTGGGCAGGTGAGATGCTATAGCTATATGTTGTGAGAGCTTGCAGATCCCATTGTGAGCTGTAGTGACCATATCTCCAGCAAGTGTTGCTTGCTGGAGGAACTTTGGCTCGGAATTTAGTGATGTGTAATGAAGCAGGCTTCATTAGGGAGATTAAGGATAAGGAAACCTTAGGGGGCAGTGACCACAATATGACTGAATTTACTCTGCAATTTGAGAGAGAGAGAAGATAGAATCAGAGGTAATGGCTTTGCAACTGTATAAGTGCAACTACAGAGCCATGAGGGAGGAGCTAGGCAGAATTGACTGTGAAAGGAGCCTCATAGGAAAGACAGTGGAGCAGCAAAGACAGGAGTTTCTGGCAGTAATTCAGGACACGCAGCAAAAATTCATCCCTAGGAAAAAAATACATGGTACAGGAGGGATGAGGTGACCATGGTTGACAAGGGAAGTTGGGGATAGCATAAAAGCAAAAGGGAAAGCATATAATGTGGTGAAGGTCAGTGGGAAGCCAGAAGATTGGGCAGCTTACAAAAACCAACTGAGGGCAACAAAAAAAGAAATAATGAGGGACAAGATTAAATATGAGAATAAGCTAGCCAGGAACATAAAAGGAGATATATAAAGGACAAAAGAGAGGCAAAAGTAAACGTTGGGCTGCTGGAAAATGATGCGGCAGAAGTAGTAATGGGGAAAAATGAAACAGTGGAGGAACTGAACAAGCACTTTGCATCAGCCCTAACAGTGGAAGACGTGAGTAACATCCCAAAAATTTAAGAATGTTGGGGAGCAGAGGTGAGTATGGAGGCCATTACCAAGGAAAATACAAAGGGCTGAAGGTGGATAAATCACCAGGACCACATGAACTGCATCCCAGAGTTCTAAAGGAGATAGCTGAAGAAATAGTGGCGGCGTTAGTGGCGATCTTCCAGGAATCGCTAGAGTCAGGGAGATTCCCAGAAGCCTGGAAAATCACTAATGTGACACCCCCACTTAGAAAGGGAGTAAGGCAAAAGATGGAAAATTACAGGCCAATTAGCCTGACCTCGGTTGATGGCAAAGTCTCGGAGTCTATTGTAAAAGATGAGATTTCTGAATACTTGGAAGTGTACAATAAAATAGGGTAAAGTCAGCATAGTTTCATCAAGGGGAGGTCATGTCTGACAAATCTGTTAGAATTCTTTGAGGAAATAATGAGCAGGCTAGACCAAGGAGAGCCAATGGATGTTATCTACCTGGACCTCAAGAAGACATTTGACAAGGTGCTGCACAGGAGGCTGCTGAGTAAGATAAGGGCCCACGGTGTTAGAGGCAAGGTGCTAGCATGGGTAGAAGATTGGCTGTCTGGCAGAAAGCAGAGAGTGGGACTAAAAAGGTCTTTCTCAGGATGGCAGCTGGTGACAAGTGGTGTTCCTCAAGGGTCAGTGTTGGGACCACACCTTTTCACTTTATACATTAATGATCTAGATGAAGGAACTAAGGTCATTCTGGCTAAGTTTGCAGACAAAACAAAGATAGGTGAAGGGGCAGGTAATATTGAGGATGTGGGAGGCTGCAGAACAACTTAGGAGAGTGGGCAAAAAAATGGCAGATAGAATATAACGTGGGGAAGTGTGAGGTCATGCACTTTGGTAAGAGGAATAGAAGCATGGACAATTTTCTAAATGGGGAGCAAATTCAGAAATCTGAAGTGCAAAGTGACTTGGGAAACCTGGTCCAAGATTCTCTTAAGGTA
Organism: Ginglymostoma cirratum; assembly: GCA_024137785.1. Lineage (NCBI taxonomy): Eukaryota > Metazoa > Chordata > Chondrichthyes > Orectolobiformes > Ginglymostomatidae > Ginglymostoma > Ginglymostoma cirratum. The sequence continues at coordinate 5,209,515 of JAHRHZ010000033.1, forward strand.
AACTTGCAGATTCAGTCAGTAGTTAAGAAGGCAAGTGCAATGTTGGCATTTATTTCAAGACAACTAGGATATAAAAGCAGGGATGCACTTCTGAGGCTTTATAAAGATCTGGTCAGACTACATTTAGATTATTGTGAGAAATTTTGAGTCTCATATCTCAGAAAGAATGTACTGGCCCTGGAGCAGGTCCAGGTAGGGTCACTAGAATGATCCCAAGAATGAAAGGCTTCTCATATGTTAAGCCTTTTATTCCTGGGATCATTCTTGAGGAATGTTTGAGGACTCTGGGACTATACTCGATGGAGTTTAGAAGGATGAGGAGGGATCTAATTGAAATTTACAGAATACGGAATAGCCTGGACAGAGAGGATGTTGGGAAGATGTTTCCATTGGTAGGAAAGACTAGGACCCGAGGGCACAGCCTTAGGGTAAAGGGAAGACCTTTTAGATCAGAGATAAGGAGAAACTTCTTCAGCCAGAGAGTGGTGAATGTATGGAATTCACTGCCACAGAAGGCTGTGGAGGACAGGTCACTGAGGATATTTAAAACAGATATAGGTTCTTGATTGTTAAGGGGATCAAGGGTTATGGGGAGAAAGCAGGAGAATGGGGCTAAGAAACTTATCAGCCATGAGTGAATGGTGGAGCAGACTTGAAGGGCTGAATGGCCTAATTTCTGGTCTTACAGTCTTATTGTAGGACCACACCTCATGCAAACACAGGAATAGCTCCAGCAGAGTTGCTACTGGGGAGAAGATTCTTCATCAAGTTAAAGCTGATCTGCCCGGAATTGAGGGGTTGGTAGGGTGAAATGGCATCAGGACCGCTACTGCTGGACACAAGATTCTGCTGAGCAAAAGAGACAGTTTACTTCAGGGAATGAAGTCTGATGCCGAAACCATGGAAATGGCCCTTCACGGGTAACAGAATTGGTCAAAACGAGATCAGCTCCCATGACATACAAAGTTTGGGTAGGTGAGGCAGTCCTGAACAAGCATGTGAACCGTATGAAAGCTGCAATCTTGCAAATGGGCAGGTGCAAAACATACCAGGCCCATCAGAACAGCTGTGAAAGCAGTTGGAATTCCTGGGTTTGACCCCTCCGTCTAGTGTCAAAGAAACGTCAGAATCTAAGTTAGACACAATGGACATTGCAACATCGATGCCATCAACGCCTGATGAAGAGGATGAATTTCTACCGAGATATTCCAGGAGCAAGAGGTGGGCTACAGTCCAGTACATGTCGCCTGTATCTGAGACAGAGTCAAAGGAACTGGACCGGGTGCAAAAACAGCCTTGGAGGAGCTACAAGAGAAAGAACAGGCCTATGTCGCTGGACTTGGTGGGTCAGGGGTGGGGATCAACCTTGTGATTGGGACAAGGTCAGCCAGGTGGTCGTCATAGAATCTGAGTTCCCTGATTGGGGCTGTTAACCTGGACCATTCAGAGAGTCCTGGCTGACAGAGAAGAACAGGAGTATCACATGTTCTGTTCCCTCTGAGAGCTGGCTCTGAGGGAGTTGGGACCAGTGTCAAGGACTCTCCACATGTAAATAAACAGTAACTTAATGACAGGATATGGCCTCTGTGGAGTTATTTTGGACATAACATGAAGAGAGATTCAGTTCCTGTTGTGTTGTCTCTCCTGGAATCAAATATCCCAATATCTCTGGAGATAGGAGGAACTGCAGATGCTGGAGAATCTGAGATAACAAGGTGCAGAGCTGGATGAACACAGCAGGCCAAGCAGCATCAGAGGAGCAGGAAAGCTTGACGTTTCAGGCCTAGATCCTTCATCAGAAATGGGGGAGGGGAAGAGGGTTCTGAAATAAATAGGGAGAGAGGGAGAGGCGGATAGAAGATGGATAGAGGAGAGGATAGGTGGAGAGGAGACAGACAAGTAAAAGAAGCGGGGATGGAGCCAGTAAAGGTGATTGTAGGTGGTGAGGTAGGGAGGAGATGGGTCAGTCCAGGGAGGACGGACAGGTCAAGTGGGCGGGATGAGGTTAGTAGATACGAGATAGGGGTGCGGCTTGAGGTGGGAGGAGGGGATAGGTGAGACGAAGAACAGGTTAGGGAGGCGGGGACGGGCTGGGCTAGTTTTGGGATGCGGTTGGGGGAGGGGAGATTTTGAAACTTGTGAAATCCACATTGATACCATTGGGCTGCAGGGTTCCCAGGCTAAATATGATTTGCTGTTCCTGCAGCCTTCGGGTGGCATCATTGTGGCGCTGCAGGAGGCCCAGGATGGACATGTCATCTGAGGAATGGGAGGAGGAGTTGAAATGGTTCGCGTCTGGAAGGTGCAGTTGTTTAGTGCAAACTGAGCGCAGGTGTTCTGCAAAGCGATCCCCAAGCCTCCGCTTGCTTTTCCCGATGTAGAGGAAGCCACAACGGGTACAGCGGATGCAGTATACCACATTGGCAGATGCGCAGGTGAACATCTGCTTGATGTGGAAAGTCTTCTTGGGGCCTGGGACTGGGGTGAGGGAGGAGGTGTGGGGGCAGGTGTAGCACTTCCTGCAGTTACAGGGAAAAGTGCCGGGTGTGGTGGGGCTGCAGGGGAGTGTGGAGCGGACAAGGGAGTCACTGAGAGAGTGGTCCCTCCGGAAAGCAGACAAGGGTGGGGAGGGAAAAATGTCTTTGGTGGTGGGGTCGGATTGCAGATGGCGGAAGTGTCGGAGGATGATGCGTTGGATCCGGAGGTTGGTGTGGTGGTACATTAGGACGAGGGGGATTCTTTTTTGGACTCCCACAGCTACCTAGAACACACCTCCTCCCACCCACCTTCCTGCAAAAATGCCATCCCCTATTCCCAATTCCTTCGCCTCCGCCTCATCTGCTCCCAGGATGAGGCATTCCACTCCCGTACATCTCAGATGTCCTCATTCTTCAAGGACCGCAAACTCCCCCCCGCAGTGGTCAAGAACGCCCTCGACCGTGTCTCCTGCATTTCCCGCAATTCATCCCTCACACCCCGTCTCCGCAATAACAACCAAAAAAGAATCCCCCTCATCCTCACGTACCACCCGACCAACCTCCGGATCCAACGCATCATCCTCCGATACTTCCGCCATCTGCAATCCGACCCCACCACCAAAAACACTTTTCCCTCCCCACCCTTGTCTGCTTTCCGGAGGGACCACTCTCTCCATGACTGCCTTGTCCGCTCCACACTCCTGTCCAGCCCCACCACACCCGGCACTTTTCCCTGCAACCGCAGGAAGTGCTACACCTGCCCCCACACCTCCTCCCTCACCCCCATCCCAGGCCCCAAGAAGACTTTCCACATCAAGCAGATGTTCACTTGCACATTTGCCAATGTGGCATACTGCATCCGCTGTACCCGTTGTGGCTTCCTCTACATCGGGGAAACCAAGCGGAGGCTTGGGGACCGCTTTGCAGAACAACTACGCTCAGTTCGCAACAAACAATTGCACCTCCCAGTCGCGAACCATTTCAACTCCCCCTCCCATTCCTCAGATGACATGTCCATCCTGGGCCTCCTGCAGTGCCACAATGATGCCACCCGAAGATTGAAGGAACAGCAAATCATATTCAGCCTGGGAACCCTGCAGCCCAATGGTATCAATGTGGATTTCACAAGCTTCAAAATCTCCCCTCCCCCAACCGCATCCCAAAACCTGCCCAGCTCGTCCCGGCCTCCCTAACCTGTTTTTCCTCTCACCTATCCCCTCCTCCCACCTCAAGCCACACCCCTATCTCTTACCTGCTAACATCATCCCGCCCCCTTGACCTGTCCGTCCTCCCTGGACTGACCCATCTCCTCCCTACTTCCCCACCAACACTCACCTTTACTGGCTCCATCCCCGCCTCCTTGACCTGTCTGTCTCCTCTCCACCTATCCTCTCCTCTATCCATCTTCTATCCACCTCCCCCTCTCTCCCTATTTATTTCAGAACCCCCTTCCCCTCCGCCATTTCTGATGAAGGGTCTAGGCCTGAAACGTCAAGCCTTCCTGCTCCTCTGATGCTGCTTGGCCTGCTGTGTTCATCCAGCTCCACACCTTGTTGTCTCCTCCTACCTCATGTTTGCCCACTGATTTAATCTTATTAATAAAGTTTACAGATGACACCAAAATTGGAGGAGTAGTGGACAGCGAAGAACGTTACCTCAGAGTACAATGGGACGTTGATCAGATGGGCCAATGGGTCAAGGGGTGGCAGTACGGAGTTTAATTTAGATAAATGTGAAGTGCTGCATTTTCGAAAGGCAAATCAGGGCAGGACTTACACGCTTAATGGTAAGGTCCTGAACTGTGTTGCTGAACAAAGAGACGTTGGAGTGTAGGTTCACAGTTCCTTCCAAGTGGAGTCGCAGGTAGATAGATAGCAAAGAAGGCATTTGGCATGCTTGCCTTTATTGGTCAGTGCGTTGAGTATGGGAGTTGGGAGGTCATGTTGTGGCTGTACAGGACATTGGTTTGGCCACTATTGGAATACTGCATGCAGTTCTGGTCACCCTGCTATAGGAAGGATGTTGTGAAACTTGAAAGGGTTCAGAAAAGATTTACAAGGATGTTACTGGGGTTGGAGGGTTTGAGCTACAGGGAGAAGCTGAATAGACTGGGGCTATTTTCCCTGGAGCGTCGGAGGCTGAAGGGTGACCTTATAGAGGTTTATAAACTCATGAGGTGCATGGTTAGGGTAAGGAAACTAGATATTTTCCCTGAGGTGGGCGAGTCCAAAACTAGAGGACATGAGTTTAAGGTGAGAGGGGAATGATTTAAAAGGGACCTAAGGGGCAACTTTTTCAGGCAGATAGTGGTGTGTGTATGGAATGAGCTGCCAGAGGAAGGAGGCTGGTACAATTACAACATTTAAAAGGCATCTGGATGGGTATATGAATAAGAAGGGTTTAAGAGGGATATTGGCCAAACATTGGCAAATGGAACTAGATTTATTTAGGATATCTGGTCTGTATGGACGAGTTGGACCAAAGGGTCTGTTTCCGTGCTATACATCTCTATGACTGTAAATCTTTACAACTTTCTGCTCCCAACTTCAACAAACTTGGATGTATGGCTCCCTGTTTCTAGATGCCTTCATCCAAGTCCTTTATATTTACAATGGAAGGCTCTGGGCCTTGGTACAGTTCCCTGGGGGGCACTAATTACATTTCCATTATCTCCTCTCTGTCTTATTCCTCATTCCTCAGACAGGGCAGCATGGTGGCTCAGTGGTTAGCACTGCTGCCTCAGAGCGCCAGGGACACATGTTTGATTCCAGCCTCAGGTGACTGTCTGTGTGAACTTTGCACATTCTCCCTGTGTCTGCGTGGGTTTCTTCTGGGTGCTCTGGCTTCCTCCCACAGTCCAAAAATGTGCAAGTTAGGTGGATTAGCCATGCTAAATTGCTCATAGTGTCTAGGGTGGGAAATGCAAAGATGGGATGGGTCTGGGTGGGATGTTCTTTGGAGGGTCAGGATGAGCTGAATGGCCTGGTTCCACAATAAGGTACATTTTCAGTCTTTGCAAACAATCTGTTTTGTGGAACCTTACAAATGTCATTTGTAAATCCATACAAACAATATCCACATCCCTCCCTTTTAAAACACATTAGTTACGTCTGTCAACAATGTTTAGCTAGTTTAGTTAGACCTGTACAAATCCAGGCTGGCTCTCCTTAATCACAAAGGATTTCATTGGATATGCAGAAGACAAGCCATTCAGCTCAACCTGGCCCTGCTGGAGTTTGTGATCTACTGTAGTCACACCTGTTAACCAATTCATACATGTCCATGTGTTTGGTCTCTCTGTCTGTAATCACAGATTCCAATCACTTCCTCACAGCTGATATTGGAAGGATGGATCTGGAATGTTCTTGTTCCTCTCTCCCACCATTTTTCAATACTGAAGGGAGATTGGGGATTATCTAATCGAAGGCAGCAGTCCCTGAATCAAGAGAGTTTGGAAAATCAACAATTTTCTCACCTACTTCTTTCAATATCCTGGGGCTTGGAACCAAAGCGTCCCACACTCTTGTCATTAATCAATCGCATTCTTTTCTCTATTACCGGTTTTTAACCTGGCATTTACATTTAGTTAGTTCCTCCCCTTGTTTTAGTTCTAAGTTTTTTTTAGAACTATAACCCCTTCTCCTATTGGGAATAATCACAGCATAATTATTTCACAGGCCATCCATTTCCCAATTTACATTTTTAGTTTCATCGCGTTTGCCTTTAAGAATTCAGAACTTTCCGCAGCCCCAGTCTTTCTCTTACTAGTGAAACAACTTTAAGAGTTATTCTTGATGCCTCTGCCAGGTCACCTCCTGGCTTCCCTTTTTGCAACTCATGACGTTTTCTTCTTCTCTATACCTCAGTCTCAGTCTGTGGGATCTTCACTGGCATTTGTATTTGCATTTGTCCTTTCCTTACGTTTTATACACATCTCTGATGGGCCAAACAGCCTCCCACGATGCTATCGGCATTCCATGATTCAATGTTACATGCCACCTCTCTTTTAAACTGAATGTTTCCTCATTTGGCAGGCGTCAAGGTTTTGTATTAAACTCCCAATCCCCCCATAGCTCTTAACTGGACACTTTCGTTTCACCTCACTCACCTTTACGTGACTTTCTGCCTTTTCCAAGCTGAGCAGGGAGTGGGATTTGTGTTTGCCTGTTATTGTACACGGCCCACACACACACTCTCCATCGTCTTCACAGTAAAACTCCAGAGGCTCCTTGTGTTCTAAGCACTGTCTCTCTATAGGATCACTGGGGATCTTTCCTGCAGGGTCACCTACCCCCACCTCCTGAGGGTCTCTTCCAGGTGGGGGGAGCTCGGCTGTGAGAGATGGGACAGCAGCTTTCTCCGGTTGGCTTTCCCCATCCAGCCTGGGCTCCGAGACCAACAGATTGATACACACTGGGCAGTCCAGTCTGCCCGTAGCTTCTCCCTTGGTCCGGGCATCCTCGATACAGTTTGAGCAAAGGTAATGGCCACAGGGAAATGCATCGAAATCAGGGAATGGGCAGTGGCAGAAGGCACAAGTCGGCTGATCCGCGGTCATGCCTGTGTCCTCCATCCTTAGTGAAACCTCGGAGAGAGGTTTGACAGCGCAGCGGGGAGAGTATAACCTGCAGCAAGCCGCCTGCAACCCAACTGAATGGGAGGGACTGATCGCTGTTTGTTACAATCTCGAGATTCACTCTGACTGCACATTAACCCTTTGCCAACTGCAGCAGATTAATCAGGCTGCCACAGCCACTCATCTGTGTTTACAACAGCTCATTGAGATTAGCGCTAAAAAAAAGAAATTTAGAGAAACTGAAATCTTTGAAAATGTGGAGACAACTAAAAAGGCACACTTCTATACAGAGCTGGAAAGTACAAGATCAAGGGAGGCACACTAACCTTTTATAAGTTATTAGTAGGCCTCAGCTTGAGTACAGTGTCCAATTTACTTGGGCAATACATGTAGAGAGTTCTTAAAATTTGTTTATGGGCTGTGGGCATCACTGGCTGTGCCAGAATTTACTGCCCATCTCTAATTGCCCAGGAGAAGGTGGTAGTGAGACCCACTCTTGAACTGCTGACCAGAAGAAATAGAAGCAGAATTAGGACTTTTGGCCCATCAAGTCTGCTCCACCATTCAATCATAGCTGCTATGTTTCTCAACCCCATTTTCCATCTTCTCCCTGTAACCCTTGAACTCCTTAGTAATTGAGAATAATTTACATTCAAAATAACCTCCATCGTGTTGTGTGGCACTAAAGGGGACCGACATCGAACAGAACTAGCAATTCAAGACTGTGCATCTGTGAGGTACTGGGGGCCATCAACAGCAGCAGAATTGTACTCCAGCATAATCTGTAACCTCATGGCCCAGTATATCCCCCACTCAACCATTACCATCAAGCCAGGGGATCAACCCTGGTTCTATGGAGAGTGCAGGAGGGCTTGCCAGGAGCACCGCCAGGCATATCTGAAGATGAGGTGCCAACCTGGTGAAGTCACCAAACAGGACTACTTAAAACAAAACTGAAAGAACTGCGGATGCTGTAAATCAGACACAAAAACAGAAGTTGCTGGAAAAGCTCAGCAGGTCTGGCAGCATATGTGAAGAAAATATCAGAGTTAATGTTTCGGGTCTGGTGACCCTTCCTCAGAATTTGTTTGAACTCATGTTTGAACTAAGGCTGTAATGAGGTCAGGAGCTGAGTGGTCCTGGCAGAACCCAAACTGGGCGTCACTGAGCAGGTTATTGCTGAGCATATGCTACTACATAGCAGTGTTACTGACACCTTCCATCACTTTACTGATGATCAAGAGTAGACTGATGGGGCGGTAATTGGCCGGGTTGGATTTGTCCTGTTTTTGTGTACAGGACATACTTGGGCAATTTTCCATATTGTCAGGTAGATACCAGTGTTGTAACTGTACTGGAACAGCTTGACCTGAGGAAGGGTCATGAGACCCAAAACATAAACAGGACTGGGCTGCATGAACACAGCAGGTCAAGCAGCATCATAGGAGCAGGAAAACTTGACGTTTCGGGCCTAAACCCTTCATCAGAAAAAGATTTTCTGATGAAGGGTTT
>JAHRHZ010000033.1:5218479-5245430 GCA_024137785.1 Ginglymostoma cirratum
CAGCCCCACACCTTGTTATCTCGGATTCTCCAGCATCTGCAGTACCTTTTATCTCTCACATAAACAGAACTATTTGTATGCCAAACAGCAAGTGATAGACAAGACTAAGCGATCCCACAACCAACGGATCAGATCTAAGTTCTGCAGTCCTGCCACACCCAGTCGTGAATGGTGGTGGACAATTAAAAAACTCACTCGAGGAGGAGGCTCCACAAATATCCCCATCCTCAATGATAGAAGAACCCAGCACATCAGTGCAAAAGATAAGGCTGAAGCGTTCGCAGCAATCTTCAGCCAGAACTGCCGAATGGATGATTCATCTCGGCCTCCTCCAGGGGTCCCCAGCATTACAGATACCAGTCTTCAGCCAATTCAATTCACTCCACGTGATATCAAGAAAGGGTTGGAGACACTGGATACTGCAAAGGCTATGGGCCCTGACAACATTCCTGCAATGGTACTGAAGACTTGTGCTCCAGAACTTGCCGCTCCCCTAGCCAAGCTGTTCCAGTACAGTTACAACACTGGTATGTACCTGACAATGTGGAAAATTGCCCAAGTATGTCCTGTACACAATAAGGCAGGACGAATCCAACCCGGCAATTACCACCCCATCAGTCTCCTCTCGATCATCAGTAAAGTGATGGAAAGTGTCAGTAACAGAGCCATCAAGCAGCACCTGCTCAGCAATAACCTGCTCAGTGACGCCCAGTTGGGGTTCCACCAGGGTCACTCAGCTCCTGATCTCATCACAGCCTTGATTCAAACATGGACAAAAGAGCTGAATTCCAGAGGTGAGATGAGAGAGAGATAACCGTTGACGTTAAGGCTGCATTCCACCAAGTGTGGCATCAAAGAGCCCTAGCAAAACTGGAATCAGTGGGGATCAGGGGCAAATTCTCCGGTGGTTAGAGTCATATCTGACACATATTAAGTCAATACAGTGTGGCGCTGGAGGAACACAGCAGGTCAGGCAGCATCAGAGGAGCAGGAAAGTTGATATTTCAGGCCGGGTCCCTTCATCAGGGTGTAAACCCAAAACATCGCTTTTCCTAGATAACAAGCATGGGGCTGGATGAACACAGCAGGTCAAGCAGCATCATAGGAGCAGGAAAACTTGACGTTTCGGGCCCGTTTCTTTGATGCTGCCCGACCTGCTGTCTCCCTCCAGCTGCACACTGTATTGACTCTGACTCCAGAATCTGCAGTTCTTGCTATCTCTGGCTGACACATAGGAAGAAGCCCAGGACATGATCATCACCAATAAGAGACAGTCTAACCACTGTCCCTTGACATTCAATGGTGTTGCCATCACTGAATTCCCCACTATCAACATCCTGGGGGGTTATCATTGATCAGAAACTCAACTGGACTCACCACATAAACACAGTGGCTATGAGAGCAGGCCAGAGGCTAGAAATACTGCCGTGAATAACGCACCTCCTGACTCCTCAAAGTCTGCATCTACAAGGCACAAGTCAGGAGTGTGATGGAATATTCCCCACTTGTCCGGATGAGTGCAGCCCCAACAACACTCAAAAAGCTTGGCACCATCCAGGACAAAGCAGCCGCTTGATTGGCACTACATCCACAAGCATCCACTCCCTCCTTAGCTAACGTTCAGTAGCAGCAGTGTGTACCATCTACAAGATGCACTGCAGAAATTCACCAAAGATCCTCAGACAGCAGCTTCCAAACCCACGACCATTTCCATGTAAAAGGACAAGGGCAGCAGATACATAGGAACACCACCCCCTGCAAGCTCCCCTCCAAGCCACTCACCGTCCTGACTTGGGAATATATCACAGTTCCTTCACTGTCACTGGGTTAAAATCATGGAATTCCCTCCCTAATCGCATTGTGGGTCTATCCACATCAGGTGGACTGCAGAGGTTCAAGAAAGCAGCTCACCACCACCTTCTCAAAGGGCAACTAGGGACGGGCAATAAATGCTGACCCAGCCAGTGACACCCACATCCCACTAAAATGGATAAATAAAAATAAAATCAAGAACCTATCTATCTCTGTCTTAAGTACACTCAATGACTTGGCCTCCACAGCTTTCTGCGATAATGAATTCCACAGATTAACCACCCTCTGGCTGAAGAAATTCTTCCTCATCTCAGTTCTAAAAGGTCGTCCCTTCACTCTGAGGGTGTGCCCTTGGGTCGTAGTCTCTCCTATCAGTGGGACATCTTTTCCACGTCCTCTCTATCCAGGCCTCTCAGTATTCTGTAAGTTTCAATCAGACTCCTCTCCCCAACCCATCCTTCTAAACTCCATCAAGTACAGACCTAGAGCCCTCAACCACTCCTCATATGACACGCCCGTTGTCCCCAGGATCATTCCTATAAATGTCGTCTGGACCCCTCCAATTCCAGCACATCCTTCCTTAGATAAAGGGCACAAAACTGCTCACAATATTCCAAATTGGTCTGACAAGAGCTTTTTACAGCCTCAGCAGTACAGTTAGAGCCATTGAATCATAGAGCTGTACAGCAGAGAAACAGACCCTTCGTTCCAACTCGTCCATGCCGACCAGATATCCTAAATTAATTTAGTCCCATTTGCCAGGATTTGGCCCATATCCCTCTAAACACTTCCTATTCAAATACCATCCAGATGTTTCTTTAATGTTGTCATTGTACCAGCCTCCACCACTTCCTCCGGCAGCTCATTCCATACACACACCGCCCTCTGCGTGAAAAAGTTGCCACTTAGGTCCTTTTTAAATCTTTCCCCTGTCATCTTAAACCTATACCCATTAGTCTTGGACTTACCCCACCCCAGAGTAAAGACTTTTTTAATTTACCCTATCCATTGCCCCTCATGATTTTATAAACCTCTGTAAGGTCATCCTTCAGCCTCTGACGCTCCAGGGAAAATAGCCCCAATCTATTCAGCCTCTCCCAGTAGTTCAAACCCTCCAATCTTGGCAATATCCTTGTAAATCTTTTCTGAACCCTTTCATGTTTCACAACATCCTTCCTATAGCAGGGAGACCAGAACTGAACGCAGTATTCCAAAAGTGGCCTAACCAATGTCCTGTACAGCCACAACATGACCTCCCAACTCCCATACTCAACGCACTGACCAATAAAGGCAAGCATACCAAATGCCTTCTTCACGATATAAAAACTGAAAGAACTGCAGATGCTGTAAATCAGAAACAAAAACGGAAATTGCTGGAAAAGCTCAGCAGATCTGGCAGCATCTGCGAAGAGAAATCAGAGATAACATTTCAGGTCTGGTGACCTTTCCTCAGAACTGAGAGACAGGATAGAGAAGAAGGCATACACGAATACAGAAATTGCTGGAAAAGATCAATATGTCTGGCAGCATCTGTGAAGAGAAATCAGAGTTAACATTTCAGGTCTGTTAACCCTTGCTGTTCTGAGGAATTTCTGTTTTTGTGTGTGCCTTCTTCACTATCTTGTCTACCTGCGACTCCACTTTCAAGGAACTATGAACCGGCACTCCAAGGTCTCTTTGTTCAGCAACACACCCCAGAACCTTACCATTAAGCGTGTAAGTCCTGCCCTGATTTGCCTTTCTAAAATGCAGCACTTCACATTTATCTAAATTAAACTCCATCTGCCACTCCTCAGCCCATTGGCCCATCTGATCAAGATCCTGTTGTACTCTGAGGTAACCTTCTTTGCTGTCCACTACACCACCAATTTTGGTGTCATCTACAAACATGCTAATCATACTTCCTATATTTACAGTGTGGAAACAGGCCCTTCAGCCCAACAAGTCCACACTGACCCTCACAGCATCCCACCCAGACCCATCCCCTTATAACCCACCTAATCTACACATCCCTGAACACTATGGGCAATTTAGCATGGCCCAGCTTGCACATCTTTGGACTGTGGGAGGAAACCACAGCACCTGGAGGAAGCCTACACAGACACATGGAGAATGTGCAAACTCCACACAGGCAGTTGCCCAAGAGGGGAATCGAACCAGGGTCCCTGGTGCTGTGAGGCAGCGCTGCTAACCACTGACCCACCATGCCACCCTTATATATTATATCATTTATTTAACTGAGGAAAAGCAGTGGATCCAGCACCAATCCTGGTTGCACATCACTGGTCACAGACCTCCAGTCTGCGAATCAACCCTCCACCACCACCCTCTGTCTCCTACCTTCGAGCCAGTTCTGTATCCAAATTGCTATTCTCCCTGTATTCCATGTGATCGAACCTTGCTACCATGCGGAACCTTGTCAAACGCCTTACTGAAGTCTACATTGATCACGTTCATTGCTCTGCCAAGATCTGCTTTTGTATTCTAACCTTCTTGAAATTAATGTTAACATCACATTTGACTTTCTAACTGCCAACTGAACCTGCATGTTAACTTTAAGAGAATCCTGAACTATTTCCAAACATTTTCCCCATTTAGAAAATAGCCTACGCCTCTATTCCTCCTACAAAAGTGCATAACCTCACACATTCTCACATTGTATTCCATCTGCGGCTTCTTTGCCCAGTGTCCTAATATGTCCAAGCTCTTCTGCAGCCTCTTAGCTTCCTCAACAGGTGTCATTCCACCTGTCTTTTGTCACCTATAAACTTAGCAACAATACCCTCAGTTAATTTGTCTAGATCATTAATGTACAACGTGGTCCCAACATTAACCCCAGCAGAATTTCACTAGTTCACTGGCTGCCAACCTATCCCTACTCTCTGCCTTCTGCCAGTCAGCCATCCTCTATCCATGCCAGTACTTTGCACCTAATACCATGGGCTCTTATTTTATTTAGCAGCCTCCTGTGCAGAACCTTTTCAAAGGCCTTCTGGAAATCCAAATAGATTATGTCCACTGGCTCTCCTTTGTTTAACTTTCTCAATATCTCCTCAAACAATTCTAACAGATTTGTCAGGTGTGACTTCCCCTTGACGATGCTACACTGACTCAGCCCTATTTTACCACGCACTTCCAAGTGCTCCACAATCTCTTCCTTAATAATGGACTCCTAAAGTCTTACCAACGACCGAGGTCAGGCTAACTAGCCTACAGTTTCCTGTCCTCTGCCTCCCTCACTTCTTAAAAAGGATTTTAAATTAGCCATTTTCTAGTCCTCTGGGACCCTCCCTGACTCCTGAAAGGACACGACCAATGCCTCTGCAAAATCTTCAGCTACCTCCTTCAGAACTCTGGGGTGTATTCCATCTGGTCCAGGTGATTTTATGACCTTTCAGGTTCCCCAGCACCTTCTCCTTAATGATGGCCACTATACTTACCTCTGCACCGTAACTCTGTTGAAGTTCTGGAATGCTGCTGGTGTCTTTCACTGTGAAAATTGATGCAAAGTATCTGTTCGTTTCCACCGCCATTTCTTTGTTCCCTATTACTACTTCTCAGCCTCATCTTCCAGCAGTCAAATGTCCACTCTTGCCTCTATCTTAACGATTATATATCTAAAAAAAAGTTTTGCAATCTTCTTCTATATTACTAGCTAGCTCACACTTGTATTTCAACTTCTCCCCCATTGTTGCTTTTTTAGTTATTCTCTACTAGTTTTTAAGAGGCTTCCCAATCCTCAGCATTCCCATAAATCTTCACCACATCGCATGCTTTCTCTTTTGCTTTCACGCTGTCATTGACTTCCCCTGTCAGCCATGGTTGCCCCATCCTCTCCTCAGTTTGGTTCTTCTTCCTTGGGATGAATTTCTGCTGTGCCTCCTGAATCACTCGTGTAGTGTGAGGATATCCAGAGTGCTGTTAATGAGGGGATTTTAATCCAGCTTTATTGAAAGGGTGTAGAGGAGATTTATAAGAATGGTGCCTGGGTTCAGGGAGATGGCTCTGTAGTGGGCTAGTAAACCAGAGGCTGAGATGAATGCGTTGCCAGCATGGGTTCAGATCATGGTAGTTGTTGGAATTTTAATTGACTTGATAAATCTAGAATTGACAGCTAGTCTCAGTAACAGGGACCCTCACCCTATTGCAGTGTCACACCCAACTCACACAGTGGGCTTTCATTCTTTCAACAGACTGCTCACATTCATTTCCTCTCGCTGTCAGTAAGGTTGCCTGTTGGGCTGGCTGGAGCAATAACCGGCATTGTTCTCTTACAGAATCATAGAATTTTTGGAGGCCATTTGGCCCATCATGTCAGTGCCCAGTCTCTGAGTGAACAATGCACTTAATCTCATTGTCTTGTCTTCTCCCCATACCCTGTGCACTCTTCATTTCCACATCACAGCCCAGTTTACTTTTGAATGCCTCTACCAAACTGTCTAGCAGTGCTTTCCAGATCTGAACCATTCGCTCCATGGAAAAGTTTCTTCTCATGTCCCAACTCTTTATTTTGCCGATTACCTTAAATCTGTGTCGCCTCTGATTTTTAGTACTTCCAGTTGGGAACAGTTTCGCCCTATTTGCCCTGTCCAGACCCCTCATGGTTTTGAACATTGCTATCAGATCTCAACTCAACCGTCTCATCTCCCAGGAGAACAGTCCAAGCTTCTCCAGTCTGCTACACAAGATGCGTGGGATCCACAGTGACTTGGCCGTGTGGATTCATAATTGGTTTGCCCATAGGAGAAGGTAGTGGTGGAAGGGTGTTTTTTAGGCTGCAGGCCCGTGCCTAGTGGTGTCCCGCAGGGATCTGTACTGGGACCTCTGCTGTTTGTGATATTTATAAATGACTTGGACGTATATGTAGATAGTGGGTTAGTAAGTTTGCAGACGATACAAAGATTGGTAGAGTTGTGGATAGAGTAGATGGTTGTCAAAGGATACAGTAAGATATACATCAGTTGCAGATATGGATGAAGAAAAAGCAGATGGAGTTTAATCCAGGTAAGTGTTGGGTGCTGCACTTTGAGAGATCAAATGTTAAGGAAAAGTATACAGTTAATGACAGGACTTTGTACAGCATTTATGTACAGAGGGATCTTGGGGTTCAAGTCCATAACTCCCTGAAAGTGGCCACACAAGTAGATAGGGTGGTAAAGAAGGCGTATGGCATACTTGCCTTCATTGGTCAGGGAATTGAGTACAAGAGTCAGGATGTCATGTTACAGCTTTTTAAAACTTTGATTAGATGACACTTAGAGTATTGCGTTCAATTCTGGTTGCCACAGTGCAGGAAGGTTGTGAAGTCTTTGGAAAGGATGCAGAAGAGGTTTACCAGGATGGATTAGAGGGTATGAGCTAGAAGGAGAGGCTAGAAAAACTAAGGTTGTTTTTTCTGGAGTGACAGAGGCTGAGGGGAGACTTGATAGAAGTCTGTAAAACTATGAAATGCATAGATAGGTTTTACAGTCAGAATCTTTTTCCCAGAGTTGAAATGTTTAATACAAGGGGCATGCATTTAAGGTTAGAGGGGGAAAGTTCAAAGGAGATGTGAGGGGCAGGTTTTTTACACAGAGAGTGGTAGAAGTCTGGAACGCACTGCCACGGGTGGTGGTGGAGACAGATATGAAAGGGATGTTTAGGGGGCTTTTAGATAAGCACATGAACATGCAAGGAATGGAGGGATATGGACCTAATTTGGCTTCATGTTCAACACAACATCATGGGCCGAAGGGCCCTGTTCCTGTGCTGTACAGTTATATGTTCTGTGTTCTATCTTGTACCTGCAAATCGCTGGTTTGAAATCTAGATTCATCACAACATCACTGGAACTCAGGTCTGCACAGAGAGATGGTGTTGTAAGCAGTAAAGCAGTGGGACTTGGGTCTGTTCTCATTGGAGAGAAGAAGGCTAAGAAGGGATTTAATAGAGACATACAAAATGATCAGAGGATTAGATAGGGTGGACAGTGAGAGTCTTTTTCCTAGGATGATGACGTCGGCTTGTACGAGGGGGCATAGCTGCAAATTGAGGGGTGATAGATTTAAGACAGATGTCAGAGGCAGATTCTTTACTCAGAGAGTGGTAAGGGCGTGGAGTGCCCTGCCTGCCAATGTAGTTAACTCAGCCACATTACGGGCATTTAAACAGTCCTTGGATAAGCATATGGATGATGATGGGATAGTGTAGGGTGTGGGCTTAGATTAGTTCACAGGTCGGCACAACATCGAGGGCCAAAGGGCCTGTTCTGTGCTGTATTGTTCTATGTTCTATGTTCTATGTTCTAAGTTGCTGGATTCAGAGTTCAGGTTAATGCTCCACTGGCACCAGTTCCAATCCCATCACAGCTGCTAGTGGATTCTGAAATCAACTGATTCATCTGGACTCTAGACTCAGTAACAGTGATCTTCACCTTCTTGGATTGTCATACCCAAGCCTCAGTGATGGTGACCATGAAACTGTTATTGTTTAAACGCATCTGGTTCACTAACCTGATTTCATTCGTGGAAGGAAATCTGCCACATTTACCTGGTCTTGCCTAGATGTGACCTAAATGACCATGGTAATGGGCTGCCCTCTGAAACACCCAACATGGTTAAACAGCAACATGGCATCCAACACTCCTCAAGACCATTTTGATGTCACCAGGCAATGAAAACTGATGGTGTCGTGCCTTCGAACCCTACTGGCCTTGTCAGTGTTGGAATGAACCTAAAGAGTATCCATCACAAGTGAGCAAAGGCACTTGCAGGACTTTGAGATTCAAAAAATATTGCCAGTAGAAGCAGGTAGAGGCAAAGAAAGGCAAGTGGTTCTACTGTCCTCCAACTCTCCCAACAATGTATGGTGCATCTCCTAGGCAGTGGTTCAGGGCAGATTAACTCTGCTTGAAATATTGCTGCATCTATGCACAAGCTGAAATCTGCTGACTTCTGCCTGAAGGTGTTCTCAGGTAATGGAAATTATACTGTGGGATTCCTTCAAGTCCAGGGATTATGGGCGGAAGATAACCTTCCTGGACATAACTGAGCCCCAGAGCCTTGGAGTTCCCTGCCAAGTGGTCATTGACATCTGCATTTGAGAGAAAGTGATAGAAAAATCTGTTTGTGATCCCAGTTGTGAAGATGGTGCTTTCTCATCGTGAACAGGAATGGTGAGTGTTAACGCTCACATGGAGAGTTCAAGGCTCCAATTACAAACTCAATGCCTTTCATTTCACTGGAGTCAGCATGTAACCGGGTGAAGTAACACTTTGGCCTGAGATACAATCTGAGTTCCTGAAGGAACAGCGGCATCTGGCAGCACAATGAAACATTTATCAGTTCTAACAGCATCCTGACACTGGCCTCCTCCAGCACACACAATGCTGATAAGACATCACAGATTTAGTTTGTAACGTGTGAGCGGACACACAGCACTCCCCACATTCTTCCTCTTTATCTGTGTTCAGCAGTTCTCCAGAACTGGATAGATTTTGCCATTTCACCGAGTGTGATATCAATGGACCTGAACAAGATTTGAAGGCAACGGGAGTTGGGGGATTAGGATGGCATTGGGTGGAGTCATTCCTAGGGCAAAGGTTATGGTTGTTGGAGGGGAGTCATCTCAGCTCCAGGATATCTCTGCAGGAGTTCCTCAGTGTTGAGTACGAGGCTCAACCATCTTCAGCTGCTTCTTCAATGATACTCCTTTTATTAGTTGTAGTTCAGAAGTAGGTAATGAGTTGCCCCCTTAAACCACTGTAGTCAACATGCTGTGAGTTTACCCACAATGCCTTTAGGGAAGGAATTCCAGGATTTTGACCCACAGACAGTGAAGGAACAGTGACAGGAGAAAATTACTGCAGATGCTGGAATCTGTACTGAAAACAAAAAAAAAATGCTGGAGATCACAGCACAGCAGGCAGCATCCATGGAGAGAAAGCAAGCTAACATGTCGAGTCTAGATGACACTTCATCACAGGCGATATAATTCCAAATCAGGATAGTGAGTGGCTTGGAGGGGAACTTGCAGGGGTTGGTGTTCCCATATATCTGCTACCCTTATCCTTCTAGATGGAAGTGGTTGCAGGTTTGGAAGGTGCTGTCCTAGGATCTTTGGTGAATTTCTGCAGTGCATCTTGTAGAGAGTACACACTGCTGCTACTGAGAATCGATGGTGAAGGGAGTGATGTTTGCGGATGTGGTGCCAATCAAGTAGGCTGCTTTGTCCTGGAAGGTATCAAGCTTCTTGAGTGTTGATGGAGCTGCATCCATTCAGGCAAGTGGGGAGTATTCCATCACATTCATGACTTGTGCCTTGCAGATGGTGGACAGACTTGAGAGTCAGGAGGTGCGTTACTCACTGCGGTATTCCTAGTCTCTGACCTGCCCTTGTGGGAACTGTGTTTATGCAGCAAATCTAGTGGATTTCTGGTCAATGGTAACCCCCAGGATGTTGGCACTAGGGGATAAAGTGATGGTAACACCACTGAGTGTGAGGTGACATTATTTAGTTTGTCTGTTATTGGAGATGGTCATTGCCTGGCATTTGTGGCGTGAATGTTATGTGTGACATATCAGCCTAAGCCTGGATATTGTCCAGAACTTATTGCATTTGAACATGGACTGCTTCAGTATCTGAGGAGTCACGACTGGTCCTGAACATTCTACAATCATCAGCAAACATCCCCATTTCTGACCTTATGATGGAGGAAAGGTCATCGATGAAGCAGCTGAAGATGACTGGGCCTAGGACACTACCCTGAGGAACTCCTGCAGAGATGTCCTAGAGCTGAGATAATTGACCTCCAACAACCACGACCATCTTCCTATGTGTCAGGTATGACTCCAACCATCAGAGAATTTGCCCCCTGATACCCATTGATTCCAGTTTTGCTAGGGCTCCTTGATGCCACAGCCTTGATATCAAGGGCTGTCACTCTCTGCTCAACTCTGGAATTCGGCTCTTTTTTCCATGTTTGAATCAAGGCTGTAATGAAGTCAGGAGCTGAGTGGTCCTGGCAGAACCCAAACTGGGCATCACTCAGCAAGTTATTGCTGAGCATATGCTACTACATAGCACGGTTGATGACACCTTCATCATTTTACTGTTGATCGAGAGTTGACTGATGGGGTGGTAATTAGCTGCATTGGATTTGTCCTGCTTGTTGTGTACAGGAAATACTCGGGCAATTTTCCACAGTGTCAGGTAGATACCAGTGTTGTAACTGTACTGGAACAGCTTGACTAGGAGAGCGGCAAGTTCTGGAGCACAAGTCTTCAGTATTATTTCTGGAATGTTGTCAGGGCCCATAGCCTTTGCAGTATCCAATGTCTCCAACCGTTTCTTGATATCACGTGGAGTGAATCGAATTGGCTGAAGACTGGTATCTGTAATGCAGGAGACTACTGGAGGAAGCCAAGAAGGACCATCTACTCGGCACTTTTGGCTGAAGATCCATCATTGAAGATGAGGATATTTGTGGAGCCTTCTCCTCCAGTGAGTTAGTAATTGTCCACCACCATTCACGACTGGATGTTGCAGGACTGCAGAGCTTAGATCTGATCCGTTGTTTGTGGGATCGCTTAGCTCTGTCTGTCACTTGCTGCTTATGCTGTTTGGTTGCAAGCAGTCCTGTTTGGTGGCTTCAACAGGTTGACACCTCATCTTCAGGTATGCCTGGTGCTGCTCCTGGCATGCCCTCCTGTACTCTCCATTGAACCAGAGTTGACCCCCTGGCTTGATGGTAATGGTTGAGTGGGGGGATATACTGTACCATGAGGTTGAAAATTGTGCTGTTGATGGCCCACAGCACCTCATGGATACCCAGTCTTCAGCAGCTGATCTGTTTGAAGTCTGTCCCATTGAGCACAGTGATAGTGCCACACGACACAAATTTTTTATTCATACACAGAATGAGGGCATCACTGGTTGGCCAGCATTTATTGCCCATCCTTCATTGCCCAGAAGACAGTTAGGAGTCAACCACATTGCTGTTGGTCTGGAGTCACACGCAGGCCAGACCGGGTACGGGTGGGATATTTCCTTCCCTAAAGGACATTAGTGAACCACATGGGTTTTTCTGACAATCAACAATGGATTCACGGTTATCATTGAACCCAGGTCCCCAGAACATAGCTGGGTCTCTGGATTAACAGCAATAATACCATTGGGCCAATGGAGGGTATTGTCAATGTGTAGGCGGAACTCTGTCTCCACAAGGACTGTGCGATCGTCATTCTTACTGATTCTCTCATAGACATCTGTAGCTGACAAATTGGTAAGGATGAGCTCAAGTATGTTATTCCCTCTTGTTGGTGCTCTCAACAGTTGTTGCAGAGCCTGTCTAGCAGCTATGTCCTTTAGGGCCCGACCTGCTCGATCAGTAGTACTGCTGCCGAGCCACTCTTGGTGGTGGACATTGAAATTCCCGATCCAGAGTACATTGTCTGCCTTTACCAACTCAATGCTTCCTCCAAGTGTTGTTCAACATGGAGGAGTACTGATTCATCAGCTGAGGGAGGACGGTATATGGTAATCAGCAGGAGGTTTCTTTGTCCATGTTTAACATAAAGCCATGACACTTCACGGCATCTAAAGCTGATGTCGAGGACTCCCAGGGCAACTCTGTCCCAACTGCAAACCACTGTGCAGCCTCCTCTGCTGGGTCTATCCTTCTGGTGAGACAGGACAAATCCAGTGATGGTGATGGTGGTGTCTGGGACATTGTCTATACGGTCATCATTAGATTCTTAATAATAGAATCATATTATCATTGAATTTTACAGTACAGAGGAAGACCCAACATGGCTGGACTGGCTCCCAAAAGAGCTACCCAGCTAGTCCCATTCTCCAGCCCTAACTCTATAGCTCTCTAAATTCATCACTTTCAGATATGTACCCAGCTCTCTTTTTAACCCTCCTGTGGAATCTACATCCACCACTCTCCCAGGCAGCAATTTCCAAATCCTAACAACACTCTGAGGAAAGACGTTTCTTGTCATCTCTCTCCTAGCTCTCTTGCTAACAGTCTTGAAATTGTTACCCCTAGTTACTGACATACCAACTAATCATAGGCATAGAGATGTACAGCACAGAAAAAGATCCTTTGGTCCAATTTGTCCATGCTGACTGGATATCCTAAATAAATCTAGTCCCATTTGCCGGAATTTAGCCCACATCCCTCTAAAACCTTCCCATTCGTATACCCATTCAGATGCCTTTTAAATGTTGCCATTGTACCAGCCTCCACCACTTGCTCTGAATGAATGAACGAGATTTATTGTTATATATATTCAATGAGTACAGTGAAAAGTTTACAAGTTGCCACTTACAGTGCCATCTTAGGTACCAAGGTACCCAGGTACAAATTCTTTAGTTACAAGATCTTAGACAATAGAAAAATAAAATGTCCAGAACAACGGTCTTCCAACCCAGACCACGCTGGCACCTAGATTCTACTCTGCAATGGACCCTGGCTCCAGACCGCACCAGGCTTCACCTTGAGGATCATGAGGCTGGGAGATCACTTCAGACTGCTACACTGGGCCAAGGATGCCATGTTGGGCCGAAGGTGCCATGCTGGGCCAAGAGGATGCCATGCCGGGGCTGCCTTGCCACACTGAGAGGCTGGCCTGAGAGGCTGCTAGACTTGGAAGGGACGCCGCTATGGCAGGCAGGGTGGCTGCCATGGGAGGTCGCCATGAAGGCTGGGAAGTTGCCACACCAGGCTGGGAGGTCGCTATGCCAGGCTGGTTAGGTCAACACCAGAGGTTGGGAGGTCACCAGGTCAGGAGGTCACTATGCCATGCTGGGAGGCCGTTAGCTCAGACTGGGAGGTCACCACGTCTCGGTGGGAGACAGCTTCTTACAATGCCTTACTGAAATTCATATACATCATGTCTACCGCCCTGTGATTTCCCACGCACAAAGCCATGTTGACTATCCATAATCAGTCCTTGCCTTTCCAAGTGCATGTAAATCCTATCCCTCAGGGCCTAAAGTTCCCTGGCTTTTCCTTACCACATTTCTTGAATAATGTGACCACATTAGCCAACCTCCAGTCTTCCAGCACCTCAACTGTGGCTATCGATGGTACAAAATATCTCAGCAAGAGGCCCAGCAATCACTTCCCTAGCTTCCCACAAAGTTCTAGGATGCCCCTGATTAGGTTCCGGATATTTATCCATCTTTATGCATTTTATGATGTCCAGAACCTCTTCCTCTGTAATATGGACATTTTTCAAGATGTCACTATTTATTTCCCTGAGTTCTCTAGCTTCCATATCCTTCTCCACAGTAAACACTGATTCAAAATATTCATTTAGTATCTCCCCAATCTCCTGTGGTTCCACACATAAGCAGCCTTGCTGATCTTTAAGGGGCCCTATTCTCTCTCTAGTTGCTCTTTTGTCTTTAACATATTTGTAGAATCTCTTTGATTTCTCCTTAACCCAATTATCAAAGTTATCTAACATCCCCTTTTTGCCCTCTTGATTTGCCTCTTAAGTATACTCCTACTACCTTCATACTCTTCTAGGGATTCACGTGATCCCTGCTGTCTATACCTGACATGTTTTCTTCTTTTTCTTGAACAAAACCTCAATTTCTCTAGTCATCCAGCATTCCCAACACCTATCAGCCTTGCCCTTCACACTAACAGGAACATACTGTCTCTGGACTCTTGTTATCTCATTTTTGAAGACTTGCCAAATTCCAGCTATCCCTTTACCTGCGAATATCCACCCACAATCAACTTTTGAAAGTTCTTGCCTGATACCATCAAAATTGGCCTTGCTCCAATTTAGAACTTTAACTTTTAGGTCTGGTCTATCATTTTCCATCATTATTTTGAAACTAATAGAATTACGGTTACTGGCCCCAAAGTGCTCCCCCACTGACACCTCAGTCACCTATCCAGCCTCATTTCCCAACAGTAGATCAAATGTTACAGAGATAGTAGGAACTGCAGATGCTGGAGAATCTGAGATAACAAGGTGTGGAGCTGGATGAACACAGCAGGCATGGCAGCATCATAGGAGCATGAAAGCTGACGTTTTGGGCCTAGGCCCTTCTTCAGAAATGATTTTGAATTTCTGAATTTCTGAACATCTGAACTTCTTCAGATTTCTGATGAAGGATCTAGGCCCAAAACATCAAGCTTTCCTGCTCCTGTGATGCTGTTTGGCCTGCTGTGTTCATCCAGCTCCACACCTTGTTATATCAGTAGATCAAATGTTGCTCCTTCTCTCGTCAGTACAACCACATTCTGAAATTAGAAAATTTTCTGGTACACACTTAACAAATTCCTCTTGATCCAAGCCCTTAACACTTTGGCAGTCCCAGACTATGTTTGGAAAGTTAGAATCCCCTACCATAACCACCCTTTTATTCTTACAGATAACAGACACCTCCTTATAAATTTGCATGTCAATTTCCCACTGACAACTGGAGGTTCTATACTACAATCCTAATAAGGTGATCATCCCTTTGTTATTTCTCAGTTCCTCCCAAATAACTTCCCTGGACAAATTCCCAGGAATATCCTCTCTAAGTACAGCAATAATGTTATCCCTAATCAAAAATGCCACTCCCTCTCCTCTCTGGCCCCCCTTTCTATCCTTCCTATGGCATCAATACCCTGGAACATTAAGCTGTCAATTCTGTCCATCCCTGAGCCACATCTCTGTAAATGCTATGATATCCCAGTCCCATGTTCCCAACCATGCCCTGAGTTCATCTGCCTTAGCTGTCAGGTCTCTTGGATTTAAATAAATGCAGTTTAGTTTATCAGTCCTACCTTGTTCTCTGTTTTGTTCCTGTCTTCCCTGACTGCTATGACTTGCTACTTTTCCCAACTGCACCAGTCTCAGACTAAATTCTTTTCTCACTATCTCCATTGTCTTTTCACTAAACTTCTGCCTAATTTCCCACATTTTGTCCTCAGAACCTCATTCTTTTCCTACGTCGCTGGTTTCCATGTGTACAACGATATCCTGCTAGTCCCTTTCCCCTTTGAGAATATTCTGTACCCTGTCAGAGATATTCCTGATCCTGCACCAGGGACAACACACCATTCTGATATCTCGTTGTTGGCCACTGAAATGTCTGTCTGTGCCTCTGACTAAAGAGTCCCCTATTACAATTCTAGTGGAAACAGAATATCCTTCTTTATCCTATCGAAATTGTTGATAATTGTTCATGATAAGGTCATGTCTTAATCTTCTCTGCTCCAAGGTGAATAAGCCCAATTTCTATAATCTTTCCTTCTACCTAAAATCCTTCAATCCTGGTGTCATTCTTGTAAATCTTCTTTGAACTCTCCCCAGGGCTTTAACATCCTTCCTTAAATAAGATGCCTAGAATTGAACTCCAAATAGTCTGACCAATGATTTGTCGAGGTGTGGCGTCACTTCCTTGCTTTTATACTCTATCCTTCTATTTATAAACCCAAGGAACCTATAAGGCACCTTAACAACTGTTTCAACTTGCCTGGCCACCTTCAGATTTTTTCATTGAATTTAAATTCCACAATCTGCCGTGGCAGGATTCAAACCTAGGCTTCCACGACATTACCTAGCTCTGGATTAATTATCTAGTCATAATACTAGTGGGCCGTCACCTCCTCTAAGTCTAATAAAACTAACATTTTATTCAGAAATGACTAATGCATGAAATTTGTTGAGGTATTTTCCAAAAGGTTTCAAATTGGAATTTGCACAAAGTGCAATAACATTCAACTTCTCTCCACAGGACTTGTTGCATTCTGAGATGCTGCAATACAATAATTATTGGGGGCACAGGAAAGTGGAGTTGAGACCAAAACTGAGCCATAATCCTATCGAATAGCAGAGCAGGTTCGCGGGTCCAAGCAGTCTACTCTAGTTCCTGATCCTTGTGATCCCATGCATTGTGGATTTGTTTGTGTGAGGACTTAACTCAGATCACTGGTCTTGTGCAAATTCACCAAAAACACAAACATTTAGAATTCCGAAGAATAGTCTTTCAACATTAACTTTCTGTCTCCTTAGGTGCTGCCAGACCTGCTGGCTTTCTCCAGCACATTGTTTTTATTTCGTATTAATTTAGTGTGTGAAAATGTTTACATTTTATCCAGGAGGAGAATAATTTAGAGCATGAGTGTGAGAGACTAACTACAGCAATTTGCATCAATTATCATACAATAATCCCAGACACTAGGGCAGATAAGCCCTCAGAGCTGGAGAGCTTTAGGAACCATTTATCCAAAGTCACTTGATCTGCTTCAGCTCTTGTTTGATTTACTGTTGTCACATGCACCGAAATACAGTGAAAGGTGTTGCTTTGCATGCTGTATGGGCAGATCGTACCATACAAAGTGCATCAGGCTGGCAGAACGAGTGCAGAATACAGTGAGAGAGAGAGGTCAACATTAACATTTGGGAAGTCAGTTCATAAATTTGATAACAGCGGGAAAGAAGCTGTTCTTCAATCTGTTTGTACGTATATTCAGACTTTTGTATCTTCTGCCCAACGGAAGAGGGTGGAAGAGAGTATAACTGGGTGGGAGGGGTCTTCAATTATGTTGGCTACTTTCCCAAGGCAGGAGGAAGTATAGACGGAATCAATGGATGAAAGGCTGGTTTGTGTCATAGACTGGGCTGCATTCACGACTCTCTGTAGTTTCTTGCAGTTACACCTTCTATACAACATGCCAAATTGCTCAGATGCTGTATCTCACGATGTTATTTTTGTAAAATTACATCTTACTCCTAAAAAAATCGTTTTCACCATTGAATCAGAAGATTGTGGGTTTATGTCCTGCTCCATAACTTGAGCACAAAAATCAAGGCCAAAGCTCTAATGCCGTACTGAGGGAGTGCTGCACTGCTGTGATACAATAAACTGGAGTTCATCCAGTCTTCGCATGTGTAAGGAAAAGATTCCCATGGTCACTACTGGAGGAAGGCTACTGGAGTTCTCCATGTGTGGCCCAATATACATTGTTAGCCTGCACCAGTTACTGACATTGTTTAGTTATTTATCTTATTGGAGCTTGTGGAGTTTTCTGCGCGAAAATTGGTTGCACATTTCCTACCTCAGTGACTGTCTTTGGAAATTAATTTTTTGGCTGTAAAGTGTGTAAGGGCGCCATGAGTCCATGAATGGTGCTATTTAAATGTAAGACCATTCCTGACAGACAGGTTACTTACTGCCTTTGAGTTGCAAGACTATATTTCAGCAACGGCCGGTTATATGCTCTGAAATTGTTACACTTTGTTGGCTACATTGAAAGAATGATTGTTTATTTGCTACACTTTGATTGTTACATTGAGGGACATTTTGTGCCTGTTCTACTGAGAGATGCTGAGAGATTAGTTTGGGCCTATACAATGTAACCATTCTCTCAATAACAGCATGGTATCTAATCATTTCTAGAAATAACTTGGCAAATATTTGTCTTCCTGACTCTACCCTGTAATGGTAGAAGGGCTGACTCTCTGACTGTGCACCCCCAGGTCAGGATCGCAAGCTCTGCAAGTCAGAGATCTGCTTATCCTTTGATATCACTAAAAACCAGGTGACCTGACCATGATTACATTGTTAATCACTTATGTAAATGTTGGTGGAATACAGTTGTTAGTCTGTGGTACCAAACGAACCTAATAAGAGAGCAGAAGCCTTCCATGCTAATTCCCATCATGGACAAATGGAAAACTGTCAGGAGCCCTCCTGAATTTCGTGAAGCAGCAACACTCAGTGAGAATGCAATCATTTCATAATTGTCGGATACAGGAGGCACTGAGTGCACCAGTAAAATGGGCGATGGTTGTCTTGTGCATATTAAACCACATAACTGTGGGAACCGACTGTAAGTTTACACATACATACAGCACGGATACTGCAGTGATTGGGTGCACTGGGATTGTTCCCTCCTCTTGCTAATCAGTGATAGCACAATGGGAAAAGGAGAAGACGCAGGCTCCAAGAACTATCTCAGCCAGTACCCACACTGAATCCGGGCCATCAGAGTTATTAAACACCACACTTAGAGAATGGAAGTAATCGCTCCCACATCCTTCTCCTTAGAACAGATAAAGATATGGGGAGAGTTAACAGGCCTGCCAGTCCGAGGTGTTGTGGTACAGAGGGTTTCTGTCTTGAAGCCAGGAGCTCTGGGGTCAATTCTCCTGGCTTATTGGCCAGGGAAATGTCAGCATGACCTGGTCAAACAAACTGATACAGATCAGGTGCCCTCTATCCACACGTCTGAAAACCAAAAAGACCTAAAAACTAAAGGTCTTTTGAAAGTGGACCCAAACAGACCTGAACAGACCTGTTGCCACACTGAGTTCAGGCACTTTTAGAAAAAAAACTTTATTTTTAATTACATCTGAAACCAAAAATACCCTTTATCCACAAACCAGTTGGTTTTGAGATTTTCAGATAAAGGATTCCCGACTTATAATCAGCTCAGAAATTCTTCTACCAGTCTCCCACTATTGCCCAGAATGGAAAAAAATGATGAGGATGAAGATATGCAAAAAATGTAGACTTGCTCGGAATTACAAAAGGTATTCTTACTGTAAATAATGCAAAACCTTTTACAGTCATCTCAGGGTCAGTCAGCAGTGGCCACAGATTTAAGGACATTGGTAAAATAAGCAGTGGGGCAGGGGAGTTGTGACAATATTATATCATACAGCGAGCCTCGATGATCTGGAATTTGCTGACTGAAATGGGATGTGTGTGTTGCTGGCAGGGCCAGCATTTATTGCCAGTCCTTTGGTGCGTTATCCAGATGCATCACAGTTTGGTACAGCAACTGCTTTGCCCAGGACCGTAAGAAACTAGACAGAGTTGTGAACACCAGAGATAACAAGCGTGGGGCTGGATGAACACAGCAGGTCAAGCAGCTTCATAGGAGCAGGAAAACTTGACGTTTCGGGCCTAGACCCTTCATCAGAAATGGGGGAGGGGAAGAGGGTTCTGAAATAAATAGGGAGAGAGGGGGAGGCGGATAGAAGATGGATAGAGGAGAGGATAGGTGGAGAGGAGGCAGACAAGTCAAAGAGGCGGGGATGGAGCCAGTAAAGGTGAGTGTAGGTGGGGGGGTAGGGAGGAGATAGGTCAGTCCTGGGAGGACGGACAGGTCAAGGGGGCGGGATGATGTTAGTAGATAGGAGATGGGGGTGGGGCTTGAGGTGGGAGGAGGGGATAGGTGAGAGGAAGGACAGGTTAGGGAGGCGGGGACGAGCTGGGCTGGTTTTGGGATGCAGTTGGGGGAGGGGAGATTTTGAAACTTGTGAAATCCACATTGATACCATTGGGCTGCAGGGTTCCCAGGCTGAATATGATTTGCTGTTCCTGGAGCCTTCGGGTGGCATCACTGTGGCATTGCAGGAGGCCCAGGATGGACATGTTGTCTGAGGAATGGGAGGGGGAGTTGAAATGGTTCGCGACTGGGAAGTGCAGTTGTTTGTTGCGAACTGAGCGCAGGTATTCTGCAAAGTGGTCCCCAAGCTTCCGCTTGGTTTCCCCAATGTAGAGGAAGCCACAACGTGTACAGCGGATGCAGTATACCACATTGGCAGATGTGCAGGTGAACATCTGCCTGACGTGGAAAGTCTTCTTGGGGCCTGGGATTGGGGTGAGGGAGGAGGTGTGGGGGCAGGTGTAGCACTTCCTGTGGTTACAGGGAAAAGTGCCGGGTGTGGTGGGGCTGGAGGGGAGTGTGGAGCGGACAAGGGAGTCGCGGAGGGAGTGGTCCCTCCGGAAGGCAGATAAGGGTGGGGAGGGAAAAATGTCTTTGGTGGTGGGGTCAGATTGCACTACAGCAGGATTAGAAGAGGAATGGCTGACTGACAGAAGGACATGTTGAAGGGTAATCAAAGCATTGTGGCATTCCAACTAAAATGAGAGAAGCCAAGAGAAAATGCACACAAATTGTACATGATATAAAGAAAATATAGTGAGCAGTTAGAAAAACAATTCAATATTAGCCTTTATTACAAAAGAGTTAAGGTAAAGAAAAAAATCTAAAGAAAACCTGTATGGCCGAGGTGAGATCACATCCGGAGCGCTGTGTACAATTTCGGTCTTCTTACCTAAAGATTGACCAGGTTTTCTTAGAGGAAGTGCAACAAGGGTTAATTTGACGACTTCCTGCATTTAGTGATGATTGTGTAGGGAGAGACTGAGTCAGCTAGGCCAACATTCTTTGGAGTTCATAAAAATGCTGAGGAGACAGAGAGAGTTGTTGCTGATACCTCCGGTGGCAGAAGGAAGTGGGACAGCGGAGAATAGAAAGAGATTTTAACAATGTCTCGAGAAAATGCCTCTCAGGCCAACACTTGGTATCAGACAAGAAGCTTTTGTTTATTCTGTACCAGCTCATAGGAGGTGGAAAATCTGGCTGGAATTAAAGGGCTTCTTTACCTGCTACTGCGTGACATAGCCCCATCTGGTGGCCACAGGAACAATTGTCCTGAGGTCTGAGATGGAGAAATGCTGTTCTTCCATGCTCAAGATGAGGACATTGTTGGCAATTTACTGCCCATCGCTAGTTGCCCTTTAGAAGGTGTTGATGTGCTGTCTTCTTAAACTGCTGTGCTGTAGGGACATTCACAATTTTGTTAGGGAGGAGTTCCAAGGTTTTGACCCAATGACACTGAAGGAATGGCAACATATATCCAAACTGAGATGGTGTGTGGCTTGGAGGGATAATTGGAGATGACCCCATGTATCCCCTGCTGCTTTTCCTGGGTGATGGAGGTGGGGGTTTGGGAGGTGTTGCTTAGTAAGTTCATTTATGCTGGATGGAAGAGTCTGCGAGGATGTTGAATACCCACCATTATTGCTCATACTTGACTGACTGACCTGATTGAGCTTTTGGATGAGGTGACAGAGAGGTGAACAAGTGTTGTGTGGTTGATGTGATGGCTATGGACTATCAAAATCTGTTTGATAAAGTGCTGCATATTAGCCCTGTTAGAAAAATTAAAGGGATAAAGATGGACAAGAAAAGCAAACAATACTAAACAGAGAACACAGAGATATGTGAGATAACAAGCATGGGGCTGGATGAACACAGCAGGTCAAGCAGCATCATAGGAGCAGGAAAACTTGACGTTTCGGGCCTAAACCCTTCATCAGAAATGGGGGAGGGGAAGAGGGTTCTGAAATAAATAGGGAGAGAGGGGGAGACGGATAGAAGATAGATAGAGGAGAGGATAGGTGGAGAGGAGGCAGACAAGTCGAAGATGCGGGGATGGAGCCAGTAAAGGTGAGTGTAGGTAGCGGGGTAGGGAGGAGATAGGTCAGTCCAGGGCGGACGGACAGGTCAAGGGGGCAGAATGAGGTTAGTAGATAGGAAATGGGGGTGGGGCTTGAGGTGGGAGGAGGCGATAGGTGAGAGGAAGGACAGGTTAGGGAGGTGGAGATGAGCTGGGCTGGTTTTGGGATGCGGTTGGGGGAGGGGAGATTTTGAAGCTTGTGAAATCCACATTGATACCATTGGGCTGCAGGGT
Source organism: Ginglymostoma cirratum (assembly GCA_024137785.1). Lineage (NCBI taxonomy): Eukaryota > Metazoa > Chordata > Chondrichthyes > Orectolobiformes > Ginglymostomatidae > Ginglymostoma > Ginglymostoma cirratum. Next base: position 5,240,781 of record JAHRHZ010000033.1, read on the forward strand.
TCCCAGGCTGAATATGATTTGTTGTTCCTGCAGCCTTCGGGTGGCATCATTGTGGCATTGCAGGAGGCCCAGGATGGACATGTCGTCTGAGGAATGGGAGGGGGAGTTGAAATGGTTCGCGACTGGGAGGTGCAGTTGTTTGTTGCGAACTGAGCGCAGGTGTTCTGCAACGCGGTCCCCAAGCCTCCGCTTGGTTTCCCCGATGTAGAGGAGGCCACAGCGGGTACAGCGGATGCAGTATACCACATTGGCAGATGCCAATGTGGTAAAAAGAAACGCTCCACACTCCCCTCCAGCCCCACCACACCCAGCACTTTTCCCTGCAACCGCAGGAAGTGCTACACCTGCCCCCACACCTCCTCCCTCACCCCAATCCCAGGCCCCAAGAAGACTTTCCACATCAGGCAGATGTTCACCTGCACATCTGCCAATGTGGTGTACTGCATCCGCTGTACCTGTTGTGGCCTCCTCTACATCGGGGAAACCAAGCGGAGGCTTGGGGACCGCTTTGCAGAACACCTGCGCTCAGTTCGCAACAAACAACTGCACCTCCCAGTCGCGAACCATTTCAACTCCCCCTCCCATTCCTCAGACGACATGTCCATCCTGGGCCTCCTGCAATGCCACAATGATGCCACCTGAAGGCAGCAGGAACAACAAATCATATTCAGCCTGGGAACCCTGCAGCCCAATGGTATCAATGTGGATTTCACAAGCTTCAAAATCTCCCCTCCCCCAACCACATCCCAAAACCAGCCCAGCTCATCTCCACCTCCCTAACCTGTTCTTCCTCTCACCTATCCCCTCCTCCCACCTCAAGCCGCACCGCCATCTCCTATCTACTAACCTCATCCCGCCCCCTTAACCTGTCCGTCCTCCCTGGACTGACCTATCTCCTTCCTACCCCCCTACCTACACTCACCTTTACTGGCTCCATCCCCGCCTCTTCGACTTGTCTGCCTCCTCTCCACCTATCCTCTCCTCTATCTATCCTCTATCCGCCTCCCCCTCTCTCCCTATTTATTTCAGAACCCTCTTCCCCTCCCCCATTTCTGATGAAGGGTCTAGGCCCGAAACGTCAAGTTTTCCTGCTCCTATGATTCTGCTTGGCCTGCTGTGTTCATCCAGCTCTGCACCTTGTTATCTCTGTCCATCTTCTGTGACTCACTGTGTCGAGGTGAAAACTCCCACTTCATATTGATTTCTGTTTGTGTTTGTCCTCCTTGCCAAACTGATCACAGGAACCTGTTTCCAACTGGATGTGTTTAGTATATGACCTTACCAACCCCCTTTACAGAATGTCCTTTACAATAAAAGAAATATTTTAGAATTGAACTACCTAGTCTAGGAATAGATTGGCCCTAATATGCACGGCACAAGTCATCGTAACTTGGAACAGCAACAAGATGGTTTTATAGGAAAGATTTATCTTGTTAGTTTTATTTGATTAATGTAGATATAGATAAAGGTTATTGTAATAAATGTATAACACAATTAGAATACTTCAAATAAATATGTTCTTTTGCACCATTAATTCATAATATGAAAGCATCTACATTTTTATTTCTGCTACAAATTAAACAAAATTCTAATGTCTAGGTTAAAATGAACATAAATGTATTGTATCTCACAGTAGAAATAGTAAAATATTTAGTTTTCATTAAGTTGTCATTAATTCTGAGATAGTGGATGAGTTAAGATTGGTGGATGATAACTGTGTGGTCCAAGTGTGAATGACTGTCTAGAGCAGAGAAGGTTCGGGGAGATTTAATGGAGGTTTCCAAAACTTCAGAGGGTCTTGATGGTAAGGAAGAAAAATTTGTTTCCAGTGGTAGGGAAATTGGTAACTCGAAAACATGTAAAGTAAGTGGAAATAGAACTGAAGAGAGTGGGGGCTGAGCAGGAGACGAGGAGATTGTTTCTATGCAGAGTTGCGATCTGAAATGTTTTGCTTGAAGCAGATCCTGTGGGTAGGTGTTGAAAGTGGACCCTCAAAGGGGAATGGGACTAACAGGATCATTTGGTCAAAGAGAAAACATAAATATGATGGACCAAATGGCCTCCCTCAGTGCCTTCTGAGTCTATGATGCAGTGTCACTGTTACTTTGAGAGTACCCAGCAGGTGGTGCTGTCCCAACATGGAAGTTGGAGTCTATTTTTCCGCCTTGTTTCACATTTGATCTAGCTCACATCCTCGGAATTTTCCTTCGTCTACACTTACTGCACCTCCCCTTCCTTCATTGCTGTTTGTTTTCTGAAGAGGTGGGAGGGAGGTCGGGCTACCCGACAAGTCCGACTGTGGAAAGTCTGATTTGTTTCCTCACTGGCTGCCCCTTCCCCAGGCCTCTCTCCTAAACCTTGCCAAGGGCTGATGGAATGCAGCCACTGAGTAATGTGCCAGCTTTCAGTTCCAACAGGGGAGCCTCTGAGGGTAGAGGCCCTGCTCACTTGGGAAAGACACTCAAATGGAACTGAAGCTCCCACTGGGAGCTTAGAAGCTCAGTCCTTGTTAAACGAGGCATAGAAATCAGTGATTATTTCCAACACAGAAGGAAGCCATTCGCTCTATCAAATGTAACATTTCTTGCTTCAAATTCACATTGGGAAATTTGTAGATCTGTTTTCACATTAATGTAAATGCTGCAAAACACTCCACCCCCTTCCCTCCCACCACCCCCAACCCCCTCACCTGACAGTCCTGTAACACAACCTTTATTGGGAAAGCCTCTTTGGCGGTTTTGATAACCTCCTCCAGCCACTACAGCCCTCCCTGTCTCTGTAAAATCCTCCAACCATTACAGCCCTCCCTGTCTCTGTAAAATCCTCCAGCCACTACAGCCCTCCCTATCTCTGTAAAATTCTGCAGACCCTACGCTCGTCCCTTTCTCTGTCACCTCCTCCAGCTCCAACACCCCTCCCTATCTCTGTAACCTCGTCTGGCTCCTATACCTTACCATATCTCTGTTTGCTCCTCCAGCTCCTACACTTCTTCCTATCTCTGTAACCTCCTCCAGCCCCTACACCTCTCCCTATTTCTGTAATCTCCTCCAATTCCTACATCTCTCCCTATCTCTGTAACATCCTCCAGCCCCTACACCTCTCCCTATTTCTGTAATCTCCTCCAATTCCTACATCTCTCCCTATCTCTGTAACATCCTCCAGCCCCTACACCTCTCCCTATTTCTGTAACCTCCTCCAGCTCATACACCTCTCCTTATCTCTGTAACATCCTCCAGCCCCTACACCTCTATCTATCCCTGTCACAACCTTATTTCATTCCCTGTGATTTTCTCCAGGGTTGCTCACAGCAGTGCCTGATATTGATTTTCAATTATTGGAGATTCTAGGCCCATCCCAAAAGGATGGCAACCCAAATTGGAATAGTCTCATCTAGAGGTACCAAAAGCATAAACGAGGGGATTCCTCAAGAGGTGAGTTGAGACAGAGATGGAAGTCAAATAATGTTACAGAAGTGAAATAGGTGATGTTACAGAAATGTAAATTGATGATCTTAGTGACAGTATGGAAGTAAGACCCGAAGCTCATCTTGGATTTAATGTGACACTAAGTTTGTGAGTAGTCTGGTTTAGTCTCAGAGATCATTGCTAGCTAGTGGAATGGAACTAAAAGGTAGGGAACTGACTTTAGACTGGGGACTGAAAACAGTGGATTCAGTCTTCCCAATATTTAATTGGAAGATATTTCTGGTTATTCAGGACTTGGTGTGAGATATCAATAAATATTGTACTTAATGGGGTTCAGTCCTACCAACACTGAAAACTTAAGGCTACTTAACCACAAGGAACATCGCAACTGACCCTGAAGTTGTATATGGATGTGCAAAGGTATACACAGAGATAGATACACATTGAATATGCATAGAATTACAGAAGCCCTAGCACATGGGTACATACATTCATACACATGCATATGCACACAGAAGTTAACAGACAGACATGGAAATATACAGCCATAAACACATAGACCTTTTATATGCATTTTGGGGATGGGGATTGTGAGCCAGCATTTGTCGCCCATCCCTAATCACCCAGAGGGCAGTTAAGAGTCACATTGCTGTGAGTTCCATCTAGGTAAGGCCAGCAGATTTCCTTCCCTGTAGGGAAATACTCAACCATTGTTACGTGGTCACCATTACAGTAGCTAGGCATAGGCACAAGCTACATTACAGGCAGACTGACATGGACTTTGACACACAACATGCACAGAAACAACAAAGCAGCAATGAAATAAAGACCAATAATGGTTTGTTGAGGAATAAAAATTGGGCAGAACACTGTGGAGAACTCCCCTGCTCCTCCGCAAAATCCTGCCAGTGTGGAGGGGCCCCTGGTTTAACATCTTTGACAGAGCTGCCTCCAGCAGTGCATCATTGGTTACACACCGGGAACAGAGAATAGCAGTACAATAATGACAGGTAAAGCCCTCAGGATGACAAGCATGGGGCTGGATGAACACAGCAGGTCAAGCAGCATCAGAGGAGCAGGAAAACTTGACGTTTCGGGCCTAAACCCTTCATCAGAAATGGGGGAGGGGAAGAGGGTTCTGAAATAAATAGGGAGAGAGGGGGAGGCGGATAGAGGATGGATAGAGGAGAGGATAGGTGGAGAGGAGGCAGACAAGTCGAAGAGG
>JAHRHZ010000033.1:5259304-5277077 GCA_024137785.1 Ginglymostoma cirratum
CCCAGAACATTAACTGAGTTTCTGGATTAATGATCTAGTGATAATGCCACTAGACCATCACCTTTGAGAAGAGAGAGACACAAGGATAGAGGCATGGCTAAAGGATAAAAAACAGTAGCTGGATAGAGAGATACCATTTGGACTGGTGATGTGGATGATACTATAGTCAGAGAAACAATATTGTTTTTCATTGATATGATTGATTTGGATATTGGTACAACAGTTGTGATGTTCAGGTTTTCTGAGGGTTAAATTAGAAATAGTTGAAGAATTTTTGGAGAAAAGAGTTTCAAAGAGAATCATAACAGTGTGGAAGCAAGCCATTTGGCCCATCAAGTCTGTGCCACCCCTCTGAAGAGCATCCCACCCCCTACCCTAGACACAACTTAGCATAGTCAATCCACCTAACCCGTACATCTTTGGATTCTGGGAGGAAACCCATGCAGACACGGGGAGAATGTGCAAATTCCAAACAGACAGTTACCTGAAGCTGAAATTGAACGTAGGTCCCTGGTGCTGGGAGGTAGTAGTGCTAACCACTGAGCCACTGCATTGTCTTATTCCTAGTAATATTCTTAGAGTAGAGGTTCGGGAGGCAGATAAATAATTGATTGAAAGTGAAAATTCAGATAAGGGAAACCACAGAAAGGTGAACAATGGTTTTGTCAAAAGCAGAATGCTGCAGTTTCTGGAAACCCAAAAAGAAAACAGGAAGTGCTAGAAATACTGAGAAGAACAGTCCATATCTGAGAGAGAGAAGCAGTTAATATTTCAGGTCAATAGTTCATAGTCGATCCAAAACTTTACTGTTTCTCCCTCCACAGATGCTGCCAGGCCATTTTGTAAAATTTGTTGATAGGTAGTGGGGCTCAACTGATTAGGCCAGCATTAATTGCCCATCCCTAATTGCCCTGGAGAAGGTGATAGTGAGCTGCTGAGCATTTCCAGGATTTTCTATTTTTAAAGTATTTCAGGTTTTTCCCTTATTCATTCACAGGATGAGGGCATCGCTAGCTGGGTAGCATTTATTGTCTATCCCTATTTGCCTAGAGGGCATTTAAGAGTCAACCATATTGCTGTGTGCTTGGAGGGACCAGGTAAGGATGGAAGTTTCCTTACCCAAAGGATATGACTGAGCCAGAAGGGTTTTTCCAACAATGGACAATAGATTCATGGTCGTCATTGGACTCTTAATTCCAGGGTATTTTTTTTTAATGAGTTCAAATTCCACTACCTACCTTGGCAGAATTTGAACCCATGTTCCCAAAACATTATCTTAGTCTCTGGATTAACAGTCCAGCAATAATACCACAAGGCCATCACCTCCTATTAAAAAGGAAATATTGTTGAACATGCAAAGTTGTTGGTTAGGGAACAAAGTTGGTGGGGATATGGGAGATATTACGTGGAGTTTTGACATAAGATTGGAAAGTTTCCAGGGAGATTCACTAGAATTATATCAGGAATGAAAGGATGTAATTTTCAAGTGTCTTAAAGTATTTCATCACAATGTTAAGGGTGACCAACGATATTGAGAGACATTGAGAGAATATGCAGAAAGAATTTTTATCCCTGATTAGAAACAAGAGGTTATGGACTCAGTTATGTCACTGGAATAATTATGTTTCCAATATGTTATACATCATGTAAGTGACTATTGAGAGGGAGATTATAACAACATTTAAACAGAATCTGAATGAATATTTTAAAAGGGTTTTAGGGATGCGGGAAATTTGAGTGATTTTGCGCTTTCTTTTGCCTCACGTCTCTGACCTAAAACACAAGCCCATAAACTTACGCAACTTAAAACACCACAGAAGCATTATTCCAGCCAGACATAACCAATCAACCTCACTTTGTCAAGGTTAAAATTCCAATTTAAACTCTGCAGACCTTGCCGGAAACTGGAACTGTCTGCATAGCTTTACCCCAATATGATCATTCCCATCTGTGCTGAATTACATGAGCACGTGTAAGTCTCATTGATATGTAAAAGAATTTATAAATAAGTCTCATTGTTGTTTCTGAAACCTGGCTCAGGATGCAAGCAGTCGATGTTGTTTGACCACAAGAAAAAGAAGTTGATTTGCAGCACTCATCACTGGGTTCAAGTACAGTTCAACTATCTCCACAGTTTATGGTACCAATGATTTCCAGACCATGAACCCAGCAGTGATAGTAGCACTGTGTGCTATTGACTGTAGCTTTCTTTTCCTTACATATGTCTGGAAAACATGTTCATACAAATGTTGTGGTTATTGTTACATTCCTACCGGAGGGGAAAGCGTTAAAATCGTCCCTTCAACGTACCTCAGGAAGTTAGTGCCAAATCTAGAGCAAGCTGAAACAAGCAAAACAGCTAGCAATTGGACTAGTTCAGTAAGTTAGAATCTCTTCCCTACTGCCTAAAGTATTCTTATGAACATTGTGATTTGATAGCTCTCTCTGCAACAGTCTGTAAATGCAACAATCAGTGCATGCTTATGAAAGACCTAAAATTCACCGCTCATCTGTGTTATCACACTAGGTGGAAGCTGCTCCCACTGGTGGCTTAATTCTTAATTGGCTTCAATGTCTCTGGATTATTGAGGCTGGGGGAAAGGGTGGATGGGAAGAGTGATGGATGGAAATGAGCCAGACGTCCTGCTCCTGATAACAATGCATCCTGATAACCGCTGCTGGGGAATACAAACTGGATATTAAAGTATGGAAAGATGATTGTCTTGTACTACTCTTGTGACGTATTCAAGTGGCTACATAAATACAAATTGTTGATGATGAACTCAGTGATGATGTCTCCCACAGTGCAATAGCTAACTGTCAATCAAAGGGAATTCTGCATCTGAAAAGACTATTAATGTAGCAAGTTGTTAAGAAGGTGATTGGTGTTAATTGATTAATTAAATGACGGGGTGGATATAAAGGGCGAACAGGTTGGGCTGGTGTGAGGAAGGAGCTAATAAATGAAATTGTTAAAGAAAGGTTTCTTGATTTGCCTGGGTCTGAGTTGACATTGGTAGCAGAGGATGGTTGCCTGAAGGTGAAGATTGAAAAGTTCTCTATCGCCAGAGAATTGATTGGAGTCACTGAAGAAAGGTTGAAATCAAGTGCAAATTGTCAGTATATGACTTACCCCTGAAGCTAAACCTTGTGATTCATGAAAAACTGAAGTGGACATGTGAACATGAGTTACATTTTTACCAAGAACAAGCAAGATTGTTACTTTAAACAATTAGCTGTAAAGTACTCTCCGTACTAGAGGCTCACCAATGGTCACTAAGCAAGATTTAGGAATTGTATTAACATTTATTGACAAACTATAAGAAAGATGGCCTATTAGATGCATATTAGTTGTGGTCAGACTTTGTTTAATTGAGAAGAAAGAATCTATAGAATATATAATGGAATTTAACACATGATATGCAAGGTTGCTAAAATTCTACATGGACATTCCAAATTTACCAATTACCTTTAAATTGTTGGATTGTGTTGAGTTGTACATCATTGATTGACTCCGCGGACTGAATTAACTGGAGTTAGATTTTCAGGAAGAAACAGGGTTTCGGAGCAGATGTCAGAAGTCTGGGAAAAGGTTCAAATGGGTCAAGTAGCAGTAACACACCGAATGGAGAATTCAATGTTCATGGTGATGTGAGACCACCCAGATACAGGTCATATGTGTCCATGCAAGAAGAGGATCGTAACTAAAAAGACAACAGATACCTGTCAATTATTTAAAGATGATAGGAATTTCAGAACTAGAACAGCAGAATGAAGGCCAGGAATGCCTGATGAGTGGTTAACAGGTATTTTAGGTGTGGCTCAAAATACCATTATGCAATGAATTGCTGTAAATGGAATAAGAAGGCTGTGAAATTTGTGCATGACAGGAATAGTTTGGAAGGAGAAGGAAATCATTTTAATTAATACAGTAATTTCAGACTCCATTATTGTGCTGTGTGTACAGAGCTTACTCATCCATGCAGTGAGAAGTGGATTGGTTATAATGTTACCCAGATCCTTTAAGTAATAAGGACCAAAGTAAGATCAAGCATTTTGAAAGCTCTACCTGCCACAGAATCGGAGATATTAGTATTGTAATTGATGGCATTGAGCTTTTTGAATGTTGTTGATATAATCACTAAGGCAAGTGGAGAGTTTTTCATCACATGTCTGAATTGTGTGGTGTAGACAAGTTTTACAGATTCAGGTGAGTTCCGCACCACAGAATTCTCATTCTCTGACCTGCTCTTGTAGCCATAGTATTGATTCAGTTGGTTCAGTTAACTTTCTGCTCAGTGGTATCCCCAGGATCTTGATGGTGTGGAATTCAGTGAAAGTAATGATATTGAATGTTACAAGGAGCTGGATAGATTTTCTACTGAATTTCTTTTTCCCTTTGCAAAGCACTTTATGATATGGTGCTGAAGTAGCCTCATCAATGCAAGAAGTTGATATCCCATAGGCCAAGGATATCAACAGAAGACAAGAACTGGCTCTGTTTATTAGAAAACTTCTCTATCCTTTAGAACCCTGCACTGGCTACAGTAAAGCAATTTCTCCCAGGCATAATGGGAAGAATAAGACATATTAATGTTTCAAAATATGGAAAGGGAAATGTATCAAGGACATGAGAAGCTTTTCCCAGGAAGATGCACGTCCTGAATAATTGCATATTCTTACAGAGATGATCAAAATTTCCCTGGAGGTTTTGCAAGCTGTGGTAGTATTCCTATCACTAGACCAGAAGCTCTGCATTCAAATCCCCATGTCAGGATGATGGCCACAGAGGGTGTGTCATGGTGTGGTCAAACAAATTGAAAATCAACCTCTAAGTCCTTCTGACATGCCAATGGCAGGCAGAAGGACTTCCTAGTCAGCTAGCAACATGTAGGAGCTGCAGGGTAATTGCCTCCATGCAGTAATAGTCTTCACTTGCAAGCCCTTGCCATGGACAAAGGCCATCCTCATTTGGAGGCACTGTCTCAGGCAGAGAGACTTTTGTACCATGTGTCTCAAACAGTGTTGTAGCCAATTAAATAATGTTTGAACTGCATAGAAAGCATAGCAGCCAATTTGTGCGCAGCACGATCCCATAGATAGAAAATCTGTTTAATTTCTGATGTTCATTTCAGAAATAAATAGACCAGACCACCATCAATCTAAAGATGTTTAGGTTAGGTGGGTTAACCATGGTAAAAACCTCATGCAGAGCTATAGGAATGGAGTGGGTCTTGGTGGGAAGCTCTTCAGAGGGTCAGTGCAGACCCAATGGGCCATAAGGCCTCTTTCTATAATTCTATCTTCTTTGAAAGAGTTCTGTGGAGTCTTTTACATCCACTTAGGCAGTCAATTTAAAATCTCATCTGAAATTCAGCATTTTCCAACAGTGCATTACTCCCTCAGTACCACACTGGAGTATCAGCCTTGGTGGACCTTGAATGACATTAAATATAAGCAATGTCTATTGGCTTCAAACAGTCATTCTCTCAAAGCATCTAAACTGCAAACCAAATTGGATTCAATTGGGATTGCCTGTAGTTGTATATCCTACAAAAGCCCTCTTCAGATATCAAAGTTTCAATCATCCTAACAATACAAAGTATATTTACTCTCCAAATGATTATATATTTCTTCTAAAAATTTATTTCTGTGCAATACGAGAGACATTTGTGCTGGGGAATCGGAGGTTATTTGGCCTTTTGAAGAGCAACCTAACCTTGGCATGTTCAGCATTGGCAGCACACACTGGATCAGACATTGGTGTTGCCTAGATTACTTGTAACGTCCCATCTCCACCAACTCCCCATTCACACCTTCCAGCTTATGTCTGACATCTCACTGCCCAACAAACAATGCATGTGAACTGCTGTACTCTGATCTCCACAAAATGTTAGTTTAATGAGCTACTTTTCCAAAACATTTTGCAGCAATGCAAACCAGGGATTGCAAGCTTTATATTCAATGTCAGAGAGGAACTCCGTCTCTTAGCTCTTTGTTAACCTGGGCAAACAATCCTGATTCACATGGGATAGGTATGGACCTCAAACCTGAGTGATTGCCATTCATATCAGGTGCTAAAAGCACATTACACAAAAGCATATTTTTCATCTTCATGAATTCTTGCATCTCCTATATAATGTTGTATTGTTCCTGTCATAAACTTTACTTCTGTTGGTGCTAATTTTAGTCATGCTGTTCTATCAGTCTTAATAATTATATTCCATTCATTTCTGACAACTTTGTGCCAGATAAAGAGTTGGATGTTTGCCTAAATTTGTAGCAAACAGTGCAGTTTAGCTGCCAAATATGAATTGTGTGGATTCCTCTCAATTACAGCAGTGAGGTCTCAGTGAAATCAGTGAGCACAAATGACATACCTTTGCTGGAGTTCCTCAGGGTAACATCCTAGGCCCAGCCATCTTCAGCTTCTTCATCAATGACCTCTCCTCCATCGTAAGATTGGAGGTTACTAAAGCAACCTGTGGCTATATACAACAAGATCTGGTCAATTTTCAGGCTTAGGCAGCTCACCATCACGACCTTCTCAAGGGCAACTAGGGAGACGCAACTAAAAAATGCTGGGCAGGCCATTTCCCATGAGAGAATATTTAAAAAAGCCTGCAAGATCCTTTCCAAGCTACTCAACATCATCAAGTTGGAACCATGTAACCGTTCCTTCACTGTCGCTGCGTCAAAATCCTGAAATTCCCTTCCTAACTTTACTTAGGGGTCCCTAGAGCACACAGACTGCTGCAGTTCAAGAAGGTAGCTCACCACTGTCTTCTCAAGGGCAATTTGGGGTGGACGATAAATGCTGGCCCAGACAGTGACGTGCACATCCCATGAATGAAAAGAAAAATTCAGTCCGGGAATACTCACTATCTGCTTCAAGGTAATCTCTTTCAAACATTTTAAGGTATTCCCCAGATAAATGTCACCTTGCAATGTGGTGTTTCTGCTATCTACTCTGAAACAGATGGTGTCACAGTGCTGGGAAACGGGTCAAATATTCTATTGTGTAATCGGACTTCCTTATAACTTGAATCAATTAAAAGACTCTTAAGAAAAGTAAAACATAACCAACTGCAGTCACCATAAAAGCAAAACAAAAAGTCAAAGAAACCCACTGGAAATGCACACAAAGTGCATTTGCTACAAATCTAAAGGGGCAGGAGCAGAGGGATGTGGGTCATTTTTATGCATAAGTCATTGAAGGTGGCAGGCCAGATTGAGAGAGTGTTTAATAAAGCATATGGTATCCTCAGTTTTATTCATATGCGTCCAGTACAGGAGTAGGGAGGTTAGAAATCATCATAGAATCCCTACAGTGTGGAAACAGGCCCTTTGGCCCAACAAGTCCACACTGACTCTTGCAGCATCCCACCCAGAGCCATCCCCCTATAACTCATCTAATCTACATGTTCCTGAACACTATGGGCAATTTAGCATGGCCAATCCATCTAGTCTGCACATCTTTGGACTGTGGGAGGAAACTGGAGCACCCGGAGTAAACCCACACAGATACGGGGAGAATGTGCAAACTCCACACAGACAGTCGCCTGAGGCTGGAATCGAACCTGGGTCCCTAGTGCTGTGAGGCAACAGTGCTAACCACTGAGCCACCGTGCCTTCAAATCCTTGGATTCTCCCCAGCAAGGAACTGAACCCCAGTCATTGGCATGACAGGCAGGGATATTAGCTACTACACTACCAAGGACCTTGAGCCCCACTGCCCCTTAAGCCTAAACATTTAGGCTGAATTTGTATAAGACACCAGTTTGGCCTCAGCTGATGTACTGCATCCAGTTCTACACACTGCACTCCAGGAAAGATGTGAACACATTGGAGAGGGTATTAAAGAGTTTGTGATTAGTTCCAGGGATAAAAAACTTCAGTTATGATGGTAGATTGGGTAAGATAGAACTTATATCCTCGGAGAAGAAAAGGCAAAGAGGAGATTGCAAGAGATATTTAAAATCATGAGGAGTCTGGACAATCGATAAGGAGGCATACAAAAGGATCAAGGTCAAGTCTCGAATCCAAGGTTATTAGGGATAGTTGGAAAGATGGAATTCAAAGCACAACAGATTAGCCATGATCTTGCTCAATGGTAGAGCAGACTTAAGACACTGAATGACATAGCTCTGCTTCTATTTCATAGCTCATTCATATCAAAAGATTTAAAGTCATTGGTAAAAGAAACAAAAGTGATATGAGGAAAATGGTTTCAAGCAGTGAGTGGTTCAGTCCTGGAATGCACTGCCTGAGATGGGGGGCAGGTCCAATCAAACTATTCATAGGGAAGTTAGACTGTTTTTCAAAATGGAAGAATGTGCAGCGTTACAGGGAGAATGACACTAAGTGAATTGTTAATTTGAAGAGGTGATGCAGGCACCATGGGGTGAATGGCTTATTTCTGCCCTTTAATGATTCTGTCAGCATCCGTGATTGTGGCAGGGAGGGAAGGGTTCAAATGATGAGTTAAGGTTTCACGGTGAGGCACGTTGTCAGAACCAATTCTCAAGAATGGTTCCTATCTGAAACAGCAAGCTGTCAATCCTCAGACCGACCTGTGGAATACTCACCAGTATCCTGCAAACTATGTAGTGTATACGCATGTACTGGTTGGACTGAATGGCCTATTTCTGCACGTAGACCCTGTGTAATTTCCTAACCAGTTAACATGGGCAGTCAATTCAATTGCAAAATAGCCTTAAGTAAGGCAGATAATTAAACATATTAGAGTCAACAATGGTAACTGCTTTCGGCGCAGTAATTGAACTTTCCTAAATGTCCTTGTTAACAAGGCTAATTAAGCAATTGCAATTCCATCTGTAAAGCAAGAGTACAAGCCAAGCCTCAATATTTATAGCCTTTATTATCATGAATCATCCAGGGGAAGCAGCCATTACTGGTAAAGCCAGTGTTTATTGCCCATCCCCAATTGCCATTGAGAAGATGATCAGGGCAGTATACTTCCTTCCCTAAACGACATCGGTCAACTCAATGGGTTTTCATAACAATCCACTAATTTCATGGCCATTGCTGTTAGCTTTTTAACTCTGGTTTTATTTAACTAACTGAAGTGAAATTCACCAGCTGCTGTGGTCACGTCTCCAAATCAGTATGCCCATAAGATAATCATGAAACTACCGTACCAAATCCACCCTTTTCTAATGTTAAATAAATTATAAATTTAATTATTTACAACAAATATGACAGGTATGGTGGAACGAAAACAAATTGCTGGAAAAACTGAGTGGTCTGGCAGCATCGGTGGAGAGAAATCAGTTCATGTTGCGAGTCCAGTGACCTTTCTTCAGAAGAAGGGTCTGAGGTAAGGTCACTGGACTCAAAATGCTAATTCTGTTTTCTCTCCACCAATGCTGCTTTATACGATGAGTTTCTCCAGCAATTTCTCCTCTTTGTTTCATGTCTCCAGTTCTTTCTTTTATTACAGATAAGGCGGATGTCATTTTTTTTCTTATATCAATTACTTTCTTACATAAAGCCACCTCATTGTCTCAATATCAAGAACTGTGATAACGATAAATGGCTGCTGTTATATATAAAAGTGACACATGAGGAAGCCTATATTAGATGATCTATCAGAAAGACCCTATTGTCCCCAATTATAGCACCTAATGGATTTTGTTATTTAGTGTCTTTAGTGCCATTAGTTATCCAGAAATTTGTTTTAAACTGATCGGATAGTGTAATGACCTTTGACCTGGAAGCAGTATCAATTGCAATGGGATCAATTACAATTTTCTTGGGTAAATAAGAAATACTGCACCATGTGACATGGCAACCTGTGACCTGGAAGCAGTACTGGCAAAGGAAACTGTGTGGCTGGCAGACACAAAGGAGTGCTTCAGTCACAAAGGAGAAGTACAAGCAGATGAGCTGGAGGGTGAAGGCCCAGATGCAGAAGACATGACTAAGAGGATGAAGAAAATCATTTTTTGGAAATTCTGAAGAGCTGGATATTTTCCAAGAAGTGGCCAAACCGTGAATCGGGGTATTATTTATTGGTCAATTGAAAAGGAACTCTGGAACCTACACCTTCAGGACTGTGGGGACCCAAGAAAGAGAGGGTTGATAGAAGATTGCCTTTTTGATGATAATTGTACCAATGAAACTCAAAGGTGAAAGATATTGTTTGACAGAACTCATGACTCCTCCTGCATGTGGTACCATTTATAAACATACAAACATACAAATTAAGTGGAGTAGGCCACTCAGGCCCTCAAATCTAGAGTGCCATTTAATAAGATCATGGCTGATCTGATTTTATCAACTTCACATTCTTGTCTACTCTGCAAATCTTTCACCCCTTTCTTTATCAAGAAACTATTTACACTTTCCTTAAAAATATTCAAAGGCTCTGCTTTCACTGCTCTTCTGAGGAAAATTCCAAAGGCACTCCAACTTTTGAGAGAACACAATTTTTCTTGTCTCCATCTTACATGGCAGCCCCTTATTTTTAAACTCCTAGTTCTAGATTTCTCCCATGAAGAGGAAACATCCTTTCCAAACCTACCCTGTCAAACACTCTCAGTATTTTACACATTTCAATCAAGTCACTTTCGACTCTTTTAAAAACTCCAACAGATGGGCAGCCTTAAAGCGCATTAAGGTCGATAAATCCCCTGGGCCCGATCAAGTCCATCGTCGGATGTTGTGGGAGGCTAGGAAAGAAATTGCAAAGGCCCTTGCAGAGATTTTTGCTTCATCTTTAGCCACTAGTGAAGTTCCATAAGACTGAAGGGTGGCTAATGGTGTTCCATTGTTTAGAAAGGTGGTGAAGACAAGCCAGAAAACCACAGGCCAGTGAGCCTAACATCAGTGGCAGACAAGTTTTGGAGAGGATACTGAGAGACAGGATCAACTAACATTTGGATAGTCAAGGTCTCATTAGGGATAGTCAGCATGGATTTGTGCATGGGAAGTCATGTCTGACAAATCTTTTAGAGTTTTTTGAAGAGGTAACCAAAAGGATGGATGAGGGTAGGGAAATGGATGTTGTCTATCTGGACTTGAGTAAGGCCTTTGACAAGGTCCCGCATGGCAGGCTACTTGTGAAAATTAGGTTGCAAGGGATCCAGGGAGAGCTAGCTAACGGGATTCAAAATTTACTCGACGGCAGGAAGCAGAGGGTGAGGGTTGAAGGTTGTTTCTCGGACTGGAGGCCCGGTGTGCCACAGGGGTAGGTGCTGGGACCTTTGTTATTTGTTACTTACATTAATGATCTGGATCTGAATGTTCAGGGAATGATTAGTAAGTTTGCGGATGATACAAAATTTGGAGGTATTGTTGATAGCGAGGAAGGTTATCAAAAATTACAGAGGGATCTTGATTAGATGAGGAAGTGAGGGATCTTGATCAGATGAGGAAGTGGGCTGAGGATTGGCAAATACAATTCAATACAGATAAGTGTGAGGTGTTGCATTTTGGAAAGTCAAACCAAAATAGGACTTATACAGTAAACGGTAAGGTCCTGAGGAGTTTTATGGAACAGAGGGACCTGGGAGTCAAGTACATAGTTTGTTGAAAGCAGCATCACAGGTGGACAGAGTGGTGAAGAAGGCATTTAGCATGCCGGCCTTCATATATCCAACCTTTCTTCATAGCTAAAATCCCTCACACCAGGCAACATCCTGGTAAACCTTTTCTGTACCCTCTCCAAAGCATCCACATCCTTCTAGTAGTGTAGTGACCAGAACTGTACGTAATATTCCTAGTGTGGCCATAACTAAAGTTTTATAAAGAGTCATAGAGATATACAACATGGAAACAGATCCTTTGGTCCAATTTGTCCATGCTGACCAGATATCCTGAAGAAATCTGGTCGCATTTGCCAGCATTTGGCCCATATCTCTCTTAAACCCTTCCTATTCATTTTCTGACGAAGAGTCTAGACACGAAACGTCAGCTTTCCTGCTCCTCTGATGCTGCTTGGCCTGCTGTGTTCATCCAGCTCTACACCTTGTTATGTCATTTTCTCCAGCATCGGCAGTTCCTACTATTTCTATTCATTTACCTGTCCAGATGACTTTTACATGTTGTAATTACACCAGCATCCACCACTTCCTCTGGCAGCTCATTCTGTACACGCACCACCCACTGTGTGAAAAAGTTGCCCCTTAGGTCTCTTTTAAATCTTTCTCCTCTCACCTTGAACCTGTGCCCCCTCTAGTTTTGGACACCACACCCTGGGGAAAATTCCTTATCTATTTACCCTATTTATGCCCCTCATGATTTTATAAACCTCTATAAGGTTACCCCTCAACCTCTGATACTCCAGGGAAAATAGCCCCAGCCTTTTCAGCTTCTCCCTATAGTTCAAACCCTCCAACCCTGGCAAAATCCTTGTGAATCTTTTCTGAACCCTTTCAAGTTTCACAACATCCTTCCAAAGCAGGGAGACCTGAACTGCACACAGTATTCCAATTGTGGCCTAACCAATGTCCTGTACAGCCGCAACATGATGTCCCAACTCCTATACTCAATGCACAAAGACAAGCATACCAAACGCCTTCTCACTATCTCATCTACCTGCGACTCCACTGTTGCAGCAAAATTTGACTATTCTTATACGCAATGCCCCTTCCAAAGAAGGAAAGCATGTCATAAGCCTTTTTTACTACCTTAACTACCTGCACTGCAACCTTCAATGATCTGTGGACCTGCACACCCAGATCCCTCTGCATATCAATGCTCCTAAGAGTTTTGCCATTCAGTGTATAATTTCCACCTGTTCTTGACCTTGCAAAATGCATCACCTCACATTTGCCCAGATTAAATGCCATTTACCATTTTTCTGCCCATGCCTCCAACTGATCTATATGCTGCTGTATCCATTGACAATCCTCCTCACCATCTGCAACTCCACCAATCTTTCTATCGTCCACAAACTTATTAATTAGACCAGTCATGTTTTCCTCAAAATCATTTATGTAGATCACGAACAGCAGAGGTCCCAGCACTGATCCCTCTGGAGCACCACTAGTTACAGCCCCCCTTTCCAAAAAGCATCCTTCCATCGCTACCCTTTGTCTCCTATGACTAAGCCAGTTCTGTATCCATCTTGCCAGCTCACCCCTGATAACATGTGACTTCACCCTTTGTACCAGTGTGCCATGATGGACCTTGTCAAAGTCTTTACTGAAGTCCATGTAAACAAACATCAACTGCTTTTCCCTCATCAATCACCTTTGTCACCTCCTCTAAAAACACGATCAAGTTAGTGAGGCACAACCTCCTCCCCACAAACCAAGCTGTCTATCGCTAATAGGTCCATTTGCTTCTAAATGAGTATAGATCTTGTCCCTGTGAATCTTTTCCCTACCGCTGATGTGAGCTTCACAGGCCTTTTATTTCCGTGGATTATGCCTGCTACCCTTCTTTAGCAATGGGACAACCTTAGCTATTGTCCAGTCCTCTGGGACCTCACCTCTGGCCAAATAGGACACAAAGATGTCTGTCAATTCTCCACTAATTTGTCCTCTTGCCTCCTTCAATATTTTGTTGTTTAAGAAGATGGCTCACTACCTCCTTTTCAAGGGCAATTTAAAGGCTGATTTTTGTAATAATAACCACATCTCATGAAAGAATTATTTTTAAATATAAAAAAGACAAGGGCAATGGATTGAAAAGGAGACCATCAGTTCTGCCACAAAGGCTTCAGGCAGAAAGAGTTCTATAACTGCCCTGACTGAGTGTAGTTTTAACTAATTCCTAGTTCTTTACAGATAAATATAACAGTAAGATAGAGGTATTGTCGGGTGAGTCTCTGCCTCATTTGCTGCTGAAAATCTCATCTATGTGTTTGGAATTGGTTTACCTTTAGGTGACAATGTTCTCCTAACTATTCTCCAAACTTCACCTTCTGTAAGATTGAGCTGATTCAAAACTTTGCCCCATCCCAATTTAAACCAAACCCAATTTACCCATCATCCCTGTGCTCACAGACATACCTGGGCTTCTGGTCCAGTGGCACCTGATGCTCAAAATCATCATACTGGTTTTCAGAGCTCTCCACGCTCCCACCCGCCTCCACCAGCCATCTCTGTAACTTCCTTCAGATTTCTAGCCCTCCAAGATACCTATGTTCCTATGACTCTAAATTCATGTATGACACCCTCTCCACCATTAATATGTGTGTTTTCTTTTGCTTGGAACCTAAGCTCCGGAT
This sequence comes from Ginglymostoma cirratum, assembly GCA_024137785.1. Classification (NCBI taxonomy): domain Eukaryota; kingdom Metazoa; phylum Chordata; class Chondrichthyes; order Orectolobiformes; family Ginglymostomatidae; genus Ginglymostoma; species Ginglymostoma cirratum. The sequence continues at coordinate 5,273,505 of JAHRHZ010000033.1, forward strand.
TTCCCACATTAAACACCTCTTCTTCCCTCCTTTCTCCTCATTTTAATGCAAGGCTTAAAACTTAATTGTTTGCCTCGGCTTCTCGTCATCAGTCCTGATATCTCCCTTTTGGTGTTAGGTTATGTCTGACAGTACTCCTGTGAAATGCTCTGAGATTTTTCATAATGTGGGTCATTAGTATATTCTAAGCAAAAGAGAATAAGTAATAGACAATAACCTCGCTTTTCTAGTGCCAAATGTGGACGGCTGAGGAAAGCAATGGCAGTATTAGAGGATAAAAAGGTTGAAAGAGACAGAGTCTGAAAGAGAAGGGGAAATGACCAGCAGACCTGGGGAAATCCCAAGGGCAAAATATGTGTAGCAGCAAAATGACTGTAAGGACAAAATTTTCAATGCAGCTTGTAGGAAAAGTAAGCAGGCCTCATAGTAATGTGGGATGCTATAGACCGAAGACAGATTGAATATTGTCAGAATGAAGAAAACAGGGAAAGCTAGGTTTCAGATATCTCATAATTCTGAACACAAGTCAGGGGTATAGACAACAAAATGTGGGTTCTAGTGGTTTGCATTAGTGAAAGAAACTACCACGTGAATGTTCCTAAGCAGTGATATGCATCACACAGATTTTGCAGAGATATAATTTACACTGTAGGGACTAAAGACGATAACAACAGCAACTAGCATTTATATGATGCCATTACTGTTGGAAAACATCAAAAATGCTGTACTGGAGTGGAATCAGACAGAAATTCCAAACAGTATTCAGTCTGTGAACCAAAGAAGAATAGGTGACTAAACTTAATTATAGATTTAGATTTCAAATTGTGTCTTAAAGGAGGATAGACTTGTGGAGAGGGATTCCAGGCTGTAGGCGCTGGATGGCTTACAGAATGGGTGATGGGTGAAGGTAGAGTGTGGGGGTGGATTGAGTGCACAATGTGTCTGAATTAGAGAAGTGCAGAGTTCTCTCCAGGTTGGAGACTGCATAATAGAGGGGAAATGGACTTTTTCGTGAAGGATACAATGATAGAGAGAATTAAATAGCGCACAAAGTGGAAACATTGGGGGGATCTGTTACATCCAGTACAAGAAGAGACAAAAGCATGATTGATTAAAAAGTAACATTTGGCACTGCTGAACTAGGATATCTTATAGGTTGAAACAAAAAAAGTTTCTGAACATATATTGGACTGCTACATATCACAAATAGTTTAGGAACTCACTCTTAAAGGGCCCATTCAGGATTTGATAGAATGTACCAACAACTAGCAGAGAACACTTTGGAAATACTATGCACATCATCGGGTTAGGTTTACACTTGACGGGTGACAGCAGAGCCTCAACTTTTGGGGAGATTTTAGAGAATAGATTCTTGATTTGTTGTTGTTAGGGCATACATGAGAGGAGATACAAAATAGCCAAATCACAATGGGAAAGGAATGAAAAGAATGAAGCTGGTGTCTCTACCAAGGAGTGTATTGATAGGGGTGACGTGTGAGTGAAGTATTTTCTCAAGTAAAACTCTGCAAGTAATTTGGAGAAGAAATGAAAACAAAAATAATGTAGGTTAAGATACTGGTTAGGAGACCTAAAATATTAAATGATATATCTCACATATATATCTCACATTCCCATTCCTTTCAAAATATTACATAACAGCATTCACGTCTCAGGCCTCAGGTTGCTTGTTGCCTGCATTTATCTTTCCTATAGTCCACACACTAACCCCACTCCCTCTCTTTGATTTGATTGATTTATTTATTGTGATGTGTACCTAAGGACGGTAAAAAACTTTGTTTACGAGCAGTACAGGCAGATTATATTAAGCAAGGACATACATATCATAGGGTGTAAAAAGAAAACTTAGACAGAGGCATGCAGGTTACGTCACACAAGGCATGCACAAGGCAAGATCAACATTAGCAAGATCAGTATTATATGAGGCTAGAGTCCATTCATCAGTCTAATAACAGCCAGGAAGAAGCTGTTCCTGAACCTGCTGGTGCGTGTTCAAGCTTTTGTATCTTCTGCCTGACAGAAGAGGTTTAGGAGATCATTACTGGGGTACAAAGGATCTTTGATGTTGGCAGCCTTTCCGTGGCAACGAGCAGTGTAAATGGAGTTCATTGATGGGAGGTTAGCTTCAGTGATGGTCTGGGCCATGCACACAACTTTCTATAGTTTCTTATGGTCCTGGGCAGAGCAGTTGCTATACCAGGCTGGACACACCTGGACAGTATACTTTCTATGGTGCATCTGTAGAAGTTGGTGAGGGACCTCGTGGACATGCCAAATTTCCTGAGCTGCCTGTGGAAGAAGAGGCGTTGTTGTGCCTTCTTGACTGTCACATTTACGTGGGAAGTCCAGGACAGGTTGTCATTTATCGTCACTCCTAGGAACTTGAGGCCGACTTCCTCTCCCCCACTTGCTGCTTTCCTCCCTCTCACCACTTCTTCCCTGCTAGCTGATCCTCTGCCTCTCATTACCTCTTTGTAGTTTATAATTCCTTAATTAGTATAATTATTGGTTTTTGTAGGCAAACATGACAGTAATGTTGGGCACAACACTATCCCAAAGATGCAATGAGATAAGCAGTTGTGAATCTTTTATACATCTGCCAGAGCATCTATTCAATGCATCTGAAAATTGGTACCTTTGAGTGTGCAGCATTTCCTCAGCATTGCACTGAAGTTTCCGATGGGGCTTGTGAGGTTTGAACACTCAACCTGTTATCTGAGAGATAGTTTGGATTGAAATACAATCATAGTACAAAAGTCTTTTTTGGTCTGCCACTGTCACCTGATCTCTACCCTGAGATACATACACTGCAGACAACCAATCCTTCAGTCTCTACAATAGCAATTCCATTCTGACGTTGCTACTGCTTGTCGATACAGAGCTTTCTACATCTCAACATCAACCTGCTCCAGAGTGAAGTCACTGCTGTCGGCAAATCAATTTGTAAAAAGTCCTGCAAACAACAGTGAGATCAATGAATGAACGATACCAAACATACTCCACTGTTCAAATAACGTTATGGGATCTTTTCATTTTGCTGATGAGAGCAGGCAGGGCTTTGGTTTAACTTCGCATCTGAAAAAGCAGCACTTGTACCTCCTTCTGCCTCACAAGTGTCAATCTAAATTACCTCTTCAAACCTTGGGGGGAGAGTTGAACACACAATTCTCTGACTCAAAGAGAGGAGTCCTGCCCATTGAGCTACAGTTGATACAAAGACTGGAAAGTGAGCTGTCCTGCTCTGGGTGTAAGACATGGTACAGAGAACTTATTCTGTTTAACAAGTCACTCATTTGTTGGGGATAATAGAAACTGCAGATGCTGGAGAATCCGAGATAACAAGGTGTTGAGCTGAATGAACACAGCAGGCCAAGCAGCATCATAGGAGCAGGAAAGCTTGACGTTTCGGGCCTAGACCCTTCACCAGAAATGGGGGAGGGGAAGAGGGTTCTGAAATAAATAGGGAGAGAGGGGGAGGCGGATAGAGGATGGATAGAGGAGAGGATAAGTGGAGAGGAGGCAGACAAGTCAAAGAGGGGGGGATGGAGCCAGTAA
>JAHRHZ010000033.1:5336553-5373139 GCA_024137785.1 Ginglymostoma cirratum
GTGGTATACTGCATCCGCTGTACCCGTTGTGGCTTCCTCTACATCGGGGAAACCAAGCGGAGGCTTGGGGACCGCTTTGCAGAACACCTGCGCTCAGTTCGCAACAAACAACTGCACCTCCCAGTCGCGAACCATTTCAACTCCCCCTCCCATTCCTCAGACGACATGTCCATCCTGGGCCTCCTGCAATGCCACAATGATGCCACCTGAAGGCTACAGGAACAGCAAATCATATTCAGCCTGGGAACCCTGCAGCCCAGTGGTATCAATGTGGATTTCACAAGCTTCAAAATCTCCCCTCCCCCAACCGCATCCCAAAACCAGCCCAGCTCATCTCCGCCTCCCTAACCTGTCCTTCCTCTCACCTATCCCCTCCTCCCACCTCAAGCCCTACCCCCATCTTCTATCTACTAACATCATCCCGCCCCCTTGACCTGTCCGTCCTCCCTGGACTGACCTATCTCCTCCCTACCCCCCCCACCTGCACTCACCTTTACTGGCTCCTTCCCCACCTCTTTGACTTGTCTGCCTCCTCTCCACCTATCCATCTTCTATCCGCCTCCCCGTCTCTCCCTATTTATTTCAGAACCCTCTTCCCCTCCCACATTTCTGATGAAGGGTGTAGGCCCGAAACGTCAAGCTTTCCTGCTCCTATGATGCTGTTTGGCCTGCTGTGTTCATCCAGCCCCACACCTTGTTATCTCGGATTCTCCAGCATCTGCAGTACCTTTTATCTCTGATACAATTTCTCTAGCAATATTTGTCTTTTTAAAAACTAATACTATTGTTTTCAATTCCTCCCTATCACTAAATCCTTCATTCCCAAACATTTCTGGAAAGTTATTTATGTCCCATTTTATGAAGACAAAACCAAATATGTTTTAATTCTTCTGCCATTTCTTTACTCCCCATTATAAATTCCCCCATTTCTGACTCTAAGAGATCTACATTTGCTTTTGCTAATATTTTTCTCTTCACATATTTATAGAAGCTTTTACAGTCTGTTTTTATGTTCCCTGCAAGTTTAATCTCAAACTCTATTTTTCCCCTTTAGGTCAAACTTTTTTGTCCTCTTTTGCTGAATTTTAAACTGCTCCCAGGCCTCAGGCTTGATTTTATTTTGGCAATTTTATGAGTCCTCTCTTTGGATTAATACTATCCCTAATTTCTTTTACATGCCATGGTTGAGCCATCTTTCCTGCTTAATTTTTGCTCCAGCTAAGAATTAATATTTGTTGTACTTCATCCAGTTCTTCCTTAAATGTCAGCAAATGCCTCTTCACTGCCATCCCTCTGAGTAAGGTTCCCCAAACCATTATTACCAATTTATGCCTCAATTCCTTGTAGTTCCTTTTCTTTTAAATTCAGGACTCTCGCTTTGGATTCATCTTCATAATTCTCCATCTAAATTCACAATTCTATCTCTTTTTTGGTATTTTTTTTTCCCAACAGACCCTGTAAAACAAGTTTTATTAATCCTTTATCATTGCACAAGACTCAGCAGAGAATATACTACTGTCCAGTTGTTTCCACTACATATTGGTCTAAAAAAAATTATATACTCCAGGAAATCCTCCTCTATGATATTATAGAACATAGAACATAGAACAATACAGCGCAGAACAGGCCCTTCGGCCCTCGATGTTGCACCGACCTGTGAACTAATCTAAGCCCATCCCCCTACACTATCCCACCATCATCCATATGCTTATCCAAGGACTGTTTAAATGCCCCTTATGTGGCTGAGTTAACTACATTGGCAGGCAGGGCATTCCATGCCCTTACCACTCTCTGAGTAAAGAACCTGCCTCTGACCTCTGTCTTAAATCTATCACCCCTCACATTGCAGCTATGCCCCCTTGTACTAGCCGACGTCATCATCCTAGGAAAAAGACTCTCACTGTCCGCCCTAGATAATCCTCTGATCATTTTGTATGTCTCTATTAAATTCCCTCTTAGCCTTCTTCTCTCCAATGAGAACAGACCCAAGTCCATCAGCCTTTCCTCATAAGACCTTCGCTCCAGACCAGGCAACATCCTGGTAAATCTCCTCTACACCTTTTCCAATGCTTCCACATTCTTCCTGTAATGGGGCGATCAGAACTGTGCGCAATATTCCAAGTGAGGCCGCACTAGCGTTTTGTACAGTTATTGCTAGTTTGAGCTGTCCAATCCATATCTAGATTAAAATCACTCATAATTACAGTTGTAACCTTATTGCATGTCTGTTTAATGCCTTTCCTTCCATCTCTACCACTGTTTCACGGGTATACAGACAACATCCAACAATGTTTTCTGAACCCTGTATTTCATATCTTCACCTTGGCAGATCCCAAACCAAATATCCCATTACATCGATTTATCTATTTACTAACAAAACTACCCCATCTTCTTTTCCTACTTGTCTGTCCTTCCCAAATATTGAGTACTCCTTGGATGTTAATTCCCATCCTTGGTCACCATGCAGCCATGTCTCTGTAATCACAGCTATATCATAACCATGTATATTTATTTGCTAATTCATCCACTTCATTGTGAATGTTATGTGCATTTAGACACAAAACCTTTAGGCTTAATAAAAACCGAAAGAACTGCGGATGCTGTAAATCAGGAACAAAAACAAAGTTGCTGGAAAAGCTCAGCAGGTCTGGCAGCATCTGTGAAGGAGAAAACAGAGCTAACGTTTCGGGTCCGGTGACCGTTCCTCACAACTTTAGGTTTATCTTTTTAACCCTGTTAGTCACCTCAGCTTTATTTTGTACTATGGCCCCATTTGTTTTTCCGTCTTTCACTTTTTCTTGTTTTCTATCTTACGTCTCTGTCCTTGCTTCTCCCTCCTCTGTCTCCCCGCTCAGGTTCCCATCCCCTGCCACTCTAATAATCCTTTGTAAACTTTCTCCCATTAGCGCTATCAAGTCCTTTGCAAATGATGTTTATCCTGTTCAAGACCATTCATCTTGTACAGGTCTCCTACCTTCTCCAGAACTGGTCCCAAAGCTCCAGAAATCTGATGCCCTCCCTCCTACACCAGTATTACACTCATGTATTCAATCACTTAGTTCTCCTGTTTCAACACTCACGAATACCTGGGTCTGAGAGTAAGTTGGAGACTAACTCTTTAGAGTTCCTGCCTTTCAATCTCCTACCTTACTCCCTGAAATCTACTTCCAGGACCTCTTCTCCATTCCTCCCAATGACATTGATATCAATGTGTACCATGACATCTGGATGAACCCCCTTCTCCAAATTAATGACCTGCACCCACTCTGTGACATCCTCTACATTAGTACCAGGGAGCTCCATACCGCTGTAGAATCACATTGATAGAGCATACAGTCCTACAGGACAGAGACAGGCCCTTCAGCCCAAACTGGTCCATGCCGACCAAAACATCCATCCATGCTAACCCCACTTCCCTGCACTTAGCCCATATCCTTCTAAAACTTTCCTATCCATGTATTTGTCCAAATGCCTTTTAAATGTTAATGTACCCACCTCTACCACTTCTGCTGGCAGCTCATTCCATATGTGTACCACCCTCTGTGTGAAAAAGTTGCCCCCTCAGGTTCCCATGTATTCTTTCCCCTCTGACCTTGAACTGAGGCCCTCTGGTCCTCAATTCCCCAATCCTGAGAAAAAGACTGAGTGCAATCACCCTATCCATTCATGATCTTATACACTTCTATAAGATCATCCCTCAGTCTCCTATGCTCTAAAGAGAAAGTCCCAGCTTGTCCAACCTCTCCCTATAACTTGAGTCCCTTGAGTCCTGGCAACATCCTTATAAATTTTTCTGCACGCTTTCCAGTTTAATAACATCCTTCCTATAGCAAGGTGACCAGAACTGAACACAATACTCCAAGTGTGGCCTCACCAACATCCTGTACAACTGCAACATAACTTCCCAACTTCTATACCCAGTGCCCTGACTGATGAAGGCCAGTGTGCCAAAATCCTTCTTCACTGCCCTGCCTACCTGTGACTCCACTTTCAGAGAACCGTGCACCTGAACTCCAAGGTCCCTCTGTTTCACTGCACTCCTTAAGGCCCGACCATTCACCATGAAACTCCCACCTCAATCTGACTTTCCAGAATGCAACACCTCACACTTATCTATATTAAACTCCATTTGCCATTTCTTGACCTACTTCCCCAGCTGATCAAGATCCTGCCACAATTTCTGATAACCTTCCTCACTGCCCATGATGCCGCCAATTTTAGTATCATCCCCGCACTTCCTAATCATGCCTTGTACATTCTCATCCAACTCATCAATTAGATAACAAACAGCAATGGGTCTAGCACTGACCCCTGAAGCACACCACTAGTCACAGGCCTCCAGTCCAATGAGTATCCTTCCACTATTACTCTCTGCTTCCTACCACCAAGCCAATTGTGCGTCCAATTTGCCAGCTCTCCCTGGACTCCATGTGATCTAACCGTCCAGAGCAGCCTACCATGTGGAACCTTACCAAAGGCCTTACTGAAATCCATATAGGGTACATCTACCACCTTGCCCTCATCAACCTTCCTGGCCACTTCATCAAAGAACTCTAACGAATTTGTGAGGCATGATCTCCCACACACAAAGCCATGCTGACTACTCCTTTCAAACCCTGTCTTTCCAAATGCATGTATAGCTTATACCTCAGAATCTTCTCAAGTAACCTACCTGATTTATTAATTGATTGATTTTATTGTCATGTGTACCAAAATACAGTGAAAAGCTTTGATTACGAGTGGTACAGGCAGATCACAGCAAGCAAAGGATGTACAGATGTTAAGCTTACTGGTCTTTAATTCCCAGGATTTTCTTTACAGCCCTTCTTGAATAAAGGCACAACATTCGCTACCCTTCAGTCTTCTGGAACCTCACCTATGCTAATGATGATGCAGATATATCAGCCAGGGCCCCTACAATTTCTTCTGTAGCCTCTTGCAGGGTTCTTGGATATACCTGATCAGGACTAAGAGATTTATCCACCTTCATACATTCTAATCCTTCCAGCACTTCCTCTGCTGTGATATGGATGTCCCCAAGATATCACCACTAACATCCCCAAGTTCCCAACTCTTCATGTCTTTCTCTGTGGTAAACACAGAGGAGAAATATTCATTGAGGACCTCTCCCATCTCCTGCGGTTCCACACACACATGTCCACTTTGGTCCTTGAGGGGTCCTATTCTCCCTCTAGTTATTCTTTTTCCTTTAATATGCTTGAAGAACCTCTTTGGATTCACCCTAATCTTCTCAAACGAAGTTATCTTGTGTCCCCTTTTCACCCTCCTGATTTTCTTCTTCAGCAATCTTCTGTATCCCCTATATATCTCCAGTGATTCCCTTGATCCCAGCTGCCTGTACCTGAGCTATGCCTCCTTTTTCCTGGTCAAAGCCTTAATATCTCTTGTCATCCAGGGTTCCCTACTCCTGCCACCTTGCCCTTCACCCTCACAGGAACATATAGACCTGGAACTCAGGCTATCGCACTTTTAAAGGCCTCCCATTTGCCAGAGGATCCTTTGCCTGCAAACAAACCATTCCATCAACCACTGCAAGCTCCTGTCTAATTCCATCAAAATTCTCCTTGCCCCAGTTTAGGACTTGAACCTGTGGACCAGTTTTGTCCTTCTCCGTAACTGTTTTAAAATTAATAGAGCTATGGTCACTGATCCCAAATTGTTCCCCCACTGTCACCTCAGTCACCTGCCCTATTTCCCAAGAGTAGGTTAAGTTTTGTCCCTTCCCAATCAGGACCCTCTATATACTGCTTGAGGAAACTTTCCTGAACACATTTAACAAATGCCACCCCATCTAAGCTCTTAACACTATGGCAGTCTATGTTAGGAAAATTAAATCCCCCGCTATGACAACACTATTGCTCCTGCAAGTCTCCTCAATCTCCCTTTATTTTTATTCCCATTGATGACTTGGGGGCCTATAGTACAACCCCAATAACGTCATCATTCCCTTATTTCTTAGCTCCACGCACAAAGCCTCACTGATCCCTCAGTTATTTCATCTCTGACTACAGCTGCGATACTACCCTTCATCAAAAATACAACTCCCCCTCCCCTCTTTCCTCCACCTCTGTCCCACCTAAAGCACCTGTACCCTGGGACATTAAGCAACCAGTCCTGTCCCTCCCTTAGCCATGTTTCTGTAATGGCTATAATGTCCCAGTCCCATGTACCTATCCACACCCTGAGTTCATCAGACTTACCTGTCAGCCCTCTTGCATTGAAATATATGCAATTTAATCCAATAGGCATTCCTCACTCCCTGTCCTGTTCCAGCCTGACCTGTCTCTTCAATTTGCTGTTTCTGATGACTGTATCTCCTTCCAGCCTCCCACTTGTCTCCCTGCTGTTTAGGATCCCGCCCCTCTGCCAATCTAGTTTAAACCCTCCCCTGTAGCACTCGCAAATCTGCCTACCAGGATATTGGTCCCCCTCCAGTCCCCTCCCTCTTGAACAGGTCACTTCCGCCCCAGAAAAGATCCCAATGATCCAGGAATCTGAATCCCTGTCCCCTGCGCCAATTCTTTAGCCACGCATTCATCCACCATATCCTCCTGTTCTTACTCTCACTAGCACGTGGCACTGGAAGTAATCCGGAGATCACCACCAGTGAGATCCTGTTTTTTAACTTTTTTCCTAGCTCTCCATAATCACTCCACAGGACTGCATCTGTATTTCTACCTATATCATTCGTGTCAATGTGCATAATGACTTCTGGCTGCTCACCCTCCCCCTTGAAAACATTCCGCAGCCACTCTGAGACATCCCGACCCTGGCACTCGGGAAGCAACACACCATCCTGGATTCCCGTTTGCTGCCACAGAATCTCCTGTCTGTCCCCTTAACTATCAAGTCTCCTGTCACTAAGGTCCTGTTTACCTTTACCCTTTCGTGCTGTGCCCCAGCACCAGTCGTAGAGCCACCGACCTGGCTACTGGTGCTTTTCCCTGATGGGTCATTCCCCCCTCAACAGTATCCAGAACAGTATAACATGGTGTAGAGCTGGATGAACACAGCAGGTCAAGCAGCATCAGAGGAGCAGGAAACCTGATGTTTTGGGTCGAGACCCTTCTTCAGTTTTTCTGAAGAAAGGTCTCAACCCGAAACGTCAGCTTTCCTGCTCCTCTGATGATGCTTGGCCTGCTGTGTTCATCCAGCTCTACACCGTGTTATCTGAGATTCTCCAGCATTGGCAGTTCCTGCTATCTCTCCAAAACAGCATACTTGTTTTCGAGGGGAATGGCCACAGAGGATTCCTGAACTCTCTTCTTACTCCCTTTGCCTTTCCTGGTGGTCACCCAGCTACTCTCTGCCTGCACTTTCGCTGTGACCATCTCACTAAAACTCTTATCTATGATGCAGTCAGCATCTTGGATGATCCTGAGTGCGTCCAGCTCGAGCTCCAGCTCCCTAACATGGTCTCCCAGGAGCTGCAGCTGGGTGCACTTCCCTCAGGCATAGTTATCAGGGATGATGGAAGTCTCCCTAAGCGCCCACATCCTGCAGAAGGAGGATGCCACTGCCCTAACTACCATCCCAACTGCTCTAAGACTAAAGAGGAAAGTCAAAAGGACTTTACCTGAGTTTCCGTGTACTTTTTGCTGAGCCGTTGTTCACTGAAGCTTTTTGAGCCAATGCCTTGCATCTCACTCTGCTACCAACAAATTTTTAATAGCACGTCTCTCATCCTTTTTTTTGTTAGAGGAGGAGGGAGGAAGGAAAACACTACAGTGATGTAATGTCACCTGCCTTTTCCTGGTAACCTTTGATCCCCTTCCTAATCAAGAACATATCTATCTCTATCCTAAATACACTCAATGATTTGGCCTCCACAGCCTTTTGCACTAATGAATTCCACAGATTCACCACCCTCTGAAGAAATTTCTCCTCATCTCAGTTATAAACAGTCGTCCCTTCACTCTGACGCTGTGGTCTCGGGTCCTAGTCTCTCCTACTCGTGGAAACATCTTCACATCCACTCTCTCTGGGCCTCTCAGTATTCTGTAAGTTTCAATGAGATCGCTCCTCATCCCTCTAAACTCCACCGAGTACAGACCCAGAGTCTTCAAATGACAAGCCCTTCATCCTGAGGATCATTCTTGTAAATCTCCTCTGGACCCTCTCCAACACCAGTACATCTTTCCTTAGATCTGGTGTCCAAATTTACTCACAATATTCCAATGCAGTCTGACCAGAGCTTTACACAACCTCAGCACTACATCTCTGCTCTTGTACTCTAGCCCTCTTGAAATGAATGGTAACATTGCATTTGCCTTCCTAATTGCCAACTGAAACTACGTGTTAATCTTAGGAGAATCCTAAATTAACACTCCTAGATTGAAAAGTGTCTACCATTTGGTTTTATCAAGGAATTAAATCAAAAGCTTAATGCATACTGTAAAAGGAAAGTCAAGGATATTCAAGGAGAAAGAGATGGGGTTTATGGCTCTAAACTGCTGGAAAACCTTATTTTGAATTTAAAAAAGGGCCTATATGTTAATTGTTAGCTAGCAACGCTGTCTGAACTTCATTTTCTGCTTTTGCAGACCTAAGAGACAGCAAGGAAGACACCATAGAAGTTGAAAGTCTCTCTCCTGAAATTAGTTTCACAGATGTTCCTAGGAATCTGATCAAGTTTCCAAATATCAGTATTTCTGACTTCCTTGTAAAATCTGGAAAGTTGGATTGAGACCAATTTCCAGACACTCTGATCCAAATTGATTGCAATCAGAACTGAACATCTTCCATCACTCACCGGTTGTCAGCAATTTGATTTTGTCAACAGGAAACTCAGTGGATCAGGGAAAGTCATCACATACTAGTTTTTTGTTTCCAGGCCCTTTGCCACCAGGATTTTATTTTCCTCATTTTTTTGAAACATCATCTTTGCAGAGACTGTTGTCTTTTTCTGTTGTGTGAGTGTGTCTGTTTGGGATTAAGTGAATATAGTTTTATTTCCTGATTATATCTTAAATATTAACCAGAGTCAGACACTTGAATTTAGGATAACAAGCATGGGGCTGGATGAACACAGCAGGTCAAGCAGCATCATAGGAGCAGGAAAACTTGACGTTTCGGGCCTAAACCCTTCATCAGAAATGGGGGAGGGGAAGAGGGTTCTGAAATAAATAGGGAGAGAGGGGGAGGCGGATAGAGGATGGATAGAGGAGAGGATAGGTGGAGAGGAGGCAGACAAGTTGAAGAGGCGGGGATGGAGCCAGTAAAGGTGAGTGTAGGTAGGGGGGTAGGGAGGAGATAGGTCAGTCCAGGGAGGACGGGCAGGTCAAGGGGGCAGGATGAGGTTAGTAGATAGGAGATGGGAGTGGGGCTTGGGGTGGGAGGAGGAGATAGGTGAGAGGAAAAACAGGTTAAGGAGGCAGGGATGAGCTGGGCTGGTTTTGGGATGCACTTGGGGGAGGGGAGATTTTGAAGCTTGTGAAATCCACATTGATACCATTGGGCTGCAGGGTTCCCAGGCTGAATATGATTTGCTGTTCCTGCAGCCTTCGGGTGGCATCACTGTGGCATTGCAGGAGGCCCAGGATGGACATGTCGTCTGAGGAATGGGAGGGGGAGTTGAAATGGATAGTGACTGGGAGGTGCAGTTGTTTGTTGCGAACTGAGCGCAGGTGTTCTGCAAAGCGGTCACAGCTCATCTCCACCTCCCAAACCTGTTTTTCCTCTCACCTATCCCCTCCTCCCACCTCAAGCCCCACCCCCATCTCCTATCTACTAACATCATCCCGCCTCCTTGACCTGTCCGTCCTCCCTGGACTGACCTATCTCCTCCCTACTCCCCCACCTACACTCACCTTTACTGGCTCCATCCCTGCCTCTTCGACTTGTCGGCCTCCTCTCCACCTATCCTCTCCTCTATCCATCCTCTATCCGCCTCCCCCTCTCTCCCTATTTATTTCAGAACCCTCTTCCCCTCCCCCATTTCTGATAAAGGGTTTAGGCCCGAAACGTCAAGTTTTCCTGCTCCTATGATGCTGCTTGACCTGCTGTGTTCATCCAGCCCCATGCTTGTTATCTCGGATTCTCCAGCATCTGCAGTACCTTTTATCTCTGACTTGAATTTAGGAGTAAGATTTGTGTTCCAGTAAACAGATTATTTTGAGTTAAAGATCCTGGTGAAGGCCTGTTTAATTCTGGATAGTAGTTTTTTAAAAAAGAATCATTTGACCATTTTGGTGATTGAATCAACATATTTATACAAATAGTGGAACTGATGGAGTGTTGGACTCAAATATCAGTGGATTCCTCCAGTTATAGTCATAACACTTTACTCAGAGAGTAGTCAGGGCGTGGAATGCCTTGCCTGCAGCAGTTGTAGACTCGCCAACTTTAAGGGCATTTAAATGGTCGTTGGATAAACATATGGATGATAATGGAATAGTGTAGATTAGATGGGCTTCAGATTGGTTTCACAGGTCAGCGCAACATCGAGGGCCGAAGGGCCTGTACTGCGCTGTAATGTTCTATGTTCTATGTTCGAACACTGCCACTAATACAAGCAGTTTCTTGCTGTGACTTCACACACATTATGAGCCAGACACTCACAGCCTGAAGCAGTGGAAACCTTCCAAGTGGCAGTCCTGTTGGCTTCAAATCCAAGTGCAAGAGATAAAACAGTGATACACAAAGTCAACGCAACCAATGAAATTTCATAATATAGTTATGCAGATTGATGATTTATTATTTATTGGGCATAATTAATGTCTCATTAGGCCAAGAAACAGTATATTAACCAAAAAAATCTGCAAAATAGATAACACATACCAGGAAAGATTACACTAATGTAAGTTAATGTTGAGATATAGATGATTATTATAAACAAGTCTTGAATAACTCTTGTCACCTCAGTTACTCAATGATACAAATAAATCCAGAAACTTAGAGAAATCATGAAGCATAAGATGAAAAACAGTTGAATTCTGGTCATCAGAAACTAGTGAAGCAATATCTTGCATCAAATTTTCGAGTCTGGAGATTGTCATAGGAAGGAAAAGAGGAAAGCAAGAAGTTACAAATGTTTACAGCCCCAAAAAAAGTTTCAACTCTGCACCAAATGAGAGGGGCGATGAGAGAAGAGAGAGAAAAAGAGGCAAGAGCAGACCTTGGAGTACAGGTTCATTGTTCCTTGAAAGTGGAAACACAGGTAGATAGGATAGTGAAGAAGGCGTTTGGAATGCTTGCCTTTATTGGTCAGTGCATTGTGTATAGGAGTTGGGAGGTCATATTGCAGCTGAACAGGCCACTGATTAGGCCACTTTTGGAATACTGCATGCAATTCTGGTCTCCCTGCTATGGGAAGGATGCTGTGAAACTTGAAAGGGTTCAGGAAAGATTAAAAATGAATCTGCCAGGGTTGGAGGGTTTCAGGCTGAATAGGCTGGGGCTATGTTTGGGGAAAATGCTTGAATCTATCATTAAGGAAGAAATAGCAAGACATCTGGATATAAATTGTCCCATTGGGAACACCCAGCATGGGTTCATGAAGGGTAGGTCATGTTTAACTAATTTGGCGGAATTCTTTGAGGACATTACTTACATGGTGGACAATGGGGAACCTGTGGATGTGGTGTATCTGGATTTCCAGAAGGCATTTGACAAGGTGTCACACCAAAGGCTGCTACATAAGATAAAGTTGCACAGTAATACAGGTAATGTATTGGCATGGATAGAGGATTGGTTGACCAGTAGAAAGCAAAGAGTAAGGGTAAATGGGTGTTTTTCTGGTTGGCGGACAGTGGCTAGTGGTGTACCTCAGGGATCAGTGTTGGGACCACAATTGTTTACAATTTACATGGATGATTTGGAGTTGGCGACTAAGTGTGGTGGGTCAAAATTTGCAGATGACGCTAAGGTGAGTGGTAGAGCAAAGTGTGCAGAAGACACTGAAAGTCTGCAGAGGGATATAGATAGTCTACATGAATGAGCAAAGGTCTGGCAGATGGAGTGCAATGTTGATAAGTGTGAGGTCATCCATTTTGGTAGGAATAACAGCAAAATGGACTATGTTTTAAATGGTAAAAAATTGCAGCACGCTGCTGTGCAGAGGGACTTGGGTGTCCTTGTGCATGAATCGCTGAAGGTGGGATTGCAGGTGCAGCAGGTAATTAAAAAGGCAAAAGGAATTTTGTCTGCCATTGCTGGACCGATGGAGTTTAAAAACAGGGAGGCTATGCTGCAGCTGTATAGGGTCCTGGTGAGGCCACACCTGGAGTACTGTGCGCAGTTTTGGTCTCCTGACATGAGAAGGGATATACTAGCACTGGAGGGGGTGCAGAGGAGATTCACTCTGTTGATTCCAGAGTTGAGAGGGTTGGATGGTGAGGGGAGACTGAGTAGACTGGGATTATACTCATTGGAATTCAGAAGAATGAGGGGAGATCTTATAGAAACATATAAGATTATGAAGGGAATAGATAAAGTGGAGGCAGGGAGGTTGTTTCTGTTAGCAGCTGAAACTAGGACTAGAGGGCATTGCCTCAAAATAAAGGGAAGCAGATGTAGGACTGAGGTCAGGAGGAACTTCTTCACCCTAAGAGTTGTGAATCTGTAGAATTCCCTGCCCAGTGAAGCGGTTGAAGCTACCTCGCTGAATGTTTTTAAGGCAAGGCTAGATAAATTTTTGAACAGTAAAGGAATTAAGGGTTATGGTGAGTGGGCGGGTAAGTCGAGCTGAATCTCAAAAAGATCAGCCATGGTCTTTTTAAATGGCGGGGCAGGCTCAAGGGGCCGGATGGCCTACTCCTGCTCCTAGTTCTTATGTTCTTACATTCTTATGTTCTTATGTTCCCTGGCGAGTCGAAGGCTGAGGGGTGACCTTAAAAAGGTTTATAAAATCGTGAAGGTCATGGATAAAGTAAATAGGCAAGGATTTTCCCCCGGATGGGGAAGTGCAAAACTAGAGGGCATAAGTTCAAGGTGAGAGGGGAAAGATTTAAAAGGGATCTAAGGGGCAGCTTTTTCACGCAGAGGGTGGTGCGTGCATGGAATGAGCTGCTAGAGGAAGTGGTGAAGGCTGGTACAATGACAATATTTAAAAGGCATCTGGATGGGTATAAGAATTGGGAAGGGTTTAGAGGGATATGGGCCAAATGCTAGCAAATGGGACCAGGTCAGTTTTGGATATCTGGTCAATATAGATGAGTTGGACTGAACGGTCTGTTCCAGTGCTGTACCTCTATGACCCTATAAGAGCAGATAAGGGAGAATTTAGATTTCAGGACCAACAGTGTCAACAACTGTATTGATAAAAACAAAAAAAAGGGAGCACTTGCGGTGATTGCGGTTTAGGCAATGTATTATTGGAGAACGTGATTGCATCACAAATAATTGTGTGAAAATGGGAGCAATATTCATGTAGTGACAGATTTAGCCTTTGGGAAGTGAAAAGTTGAGAGGAAAAGTAATATTTGGCATTTGGAGAGAATCAGAAGTTTTATTGAGGCAGATTTGGCATTGAGAAGACTTTTATCTTCTATTCAAGGCAGTATCAGGAACACTCCTGGTTGGAAGCATGGCCAGTACAAAAGGATAATGATTGTGATGTGTACAGGCCAAATATCCCTGTCCTAAAACATTGCGGCAGAAGTTACTCAGGGTAGTGCCCTAGGCGCAAGCATCATGGTGGAAAGCAGGGAATAGGCAAAAAAATAAGAACCACAGTATTAGTTTAGCCAGAGTAGCCATTGGATGGTGGAAAATTCTCAATGGAGTACAGTTTCTCCTAATGGTACATTATCATTCATCCTTGCCTTATTTTAACATCTCCTTTGTCTTTCAATGTATTCCCCCTCTTTGGCAAACGTGCAACAAAAATAAGTGATATTTATATCAAAAAGAATATTGAAACAAACCTGAGGGTGAATCCCTGGTGTTAAAAAGAATGTTCAGTGGGAAAAGTTATATTTGGGAGCACAGACAGGTAAACATTGGGACTTCTAAAAATACTCTGATGTTACTCCAGGAGAATTAATGTATTAGACCCAGAGGTTTCAATAGGTTCAAGACTCTTTCTTCTCATCCCTGATATTTGCTATGTTTCTTTTTTCTAAGTTAATCCTTCCCTGTTGATCTCCTATCACAATACTCAGGCAAAAGATGGGTGCCCTATTTCTATACTTCCAGCAAGGTCATTCTGCTATTCATGAGAATAGCCAGATAAATGGGGGTAATTTCTAGGTTTCTGTTCCTACTTTTATGTTCAAGAAAAACAATGCTGAAGGACAGAACTGGAGCTAATCTTTGTAAGTGAATGCTTATAAAAGCGTATAGAGTAACATATCACATGCATAATCTTCTAAGTGAACAACCATAGCCTCAGTCTGTACCTAGTAATAGGGGCATGAATGAATCTCCAGTTAATTTCCACTACCTGCGTATAACTAAACATAATTAAATGCCATTCACAAAAACTTGTATTTATATAGCTGTTTTCATATCAAAAGTCCCAATGCATTTTACAGGAACTTTATAAAACAAAATAAGACACTGAGCCACATAAATAGATATAGGGTCAGATGGCCACAAGTTTGGTCAAAGAGATATGACTTAAAAAGTTCTGAAGAAGGGTCATAAGAATCAAAACTCTAAAACTCTTTCACATTCAGTATATCCCCTGAATTAAATATTTTGTACGTTGTCTAATATTGACATGTTAGAACACAACGAATTTCCTATGACACATCAGCCTTGATGAAAGACCACCTTCATTCATCCAAATTCCATGGGTGGCCTGATGGCTCAGTGGTTAGGGTCTAGGCCCGAAACGTCAGCTTTCCCACTCCTCTGATGCTGCTTGGCCTGCTGTGTTCATCCAGCTCTGCATCTTGTTATCTCAGATTCTCCAGCATCTGCAGTTCCTACTATCTCTGAAACAATTTTAAACCCACTGCGAAGCCTCTTCTAAGGATGCCTACCTTGAAGAAGTCACCCTCCTCCCTCCAGAAAGACCTCAGTGGATCTGTCTCCCACTGCAACTCTCTCGTAATCTCTTACCTGTCTGTGTCCTCTCCACCTATCTTCTCCTCTATCCATCTTCTATCCGTCTCCCCCTCTCTCCCTATTTATTTTAGAACCCCCTTCCCCTCCCCCATTTCTGAAAACGTCAGCTTTCCAGCTCCTCTGATGCTGCTTGGCCTGCTGCGTTCACCTAGCTCTGCACCTTGTTGGCTCAGTGGTTAGCACTGCTGCCTCACAGCACCAGAGACCTGGGTTCAATTCCACCCGAGGGCTACTGTCTGTGTGGAGTTCTCCTTGTGTCTGCATGGGTTTGCTCCAGTTTCCTCCCACAGTCCAAAAATGTGCAGGCTAGGTGGATTGGCTGTAGCAATCAGGGATGTGTAAGTTAGGTGGGTTATAGGGAGGTGGGTCTGGGTGGGGTGCTCTAAGGGTCAGTGTGGGCTTGTTGGGCTGAAGAGCCTGTTTCCACACTGTAGGGATTCTATGAGCTTCTCATTATACTTGTTTATTAGCTCGATAAATTCTTCATTATCCACACATGTATTTCTTAACAGGACATAATTTGTCAATGAAGGTGGGAGCATTGTTTCTGTGAACTTCAGACAATTTGCCTTTTTCTCCCTGAAAAAGCACAACTAGTACTTTTCTAATATTCTGATGAGAAACAGTAGGTTTTGTTCGGGGATCAAATAATGTTCTGGCTACATAAATTGCACATTCAGAAAATAATCACCTTGTCATATTCCACATTGAGTTTCATTTGTGCCTTCTTTAACAGCATAGGTTTCTCGCTGGACATCAGTACTTCTAAACTGGCTTACTCCCGTTATTTTACATAGAATACAATTTTTTTCTGTGACCTCAATTGGGTTAGATTATCAAACATGGAGCGAGTAATTCTCATATTCTTGTAGACACCTGAGTAGTGCAGAACTTGAGTAGTGCAGAAAAATGAGCCATTAAAGTGTTGCCATGGAGAATGCAACAGGAAACTGTTAACTGCCAAGGCTTTGTTTAAATTCAAACCAACCAAGTTGACTCTGATTAATCAGGAAATTCCATGCATCATGAATAGGTATCCACCAAACTTTTATTTAGTTAAAAGGGCACAATGTGTGGACAACTAATAATGCCAGTAACACAAAATAAATCTTTGATCAAGTACTCCTTGAGAATAAGGAGTTTGTTCTTGTGAATTGTTCCACATTTGGTGCACCTTCAATACCATATCAAACAGGAAAAAGTATTTGCTGAGTTTGAACTCCAACCTGCCACAAATCAGTGCCCAATCAAGATGCTGAGTCTCCAAAAGCATGCCTAATTGTCCTAATGCACACATATTGCAGGATAGCTAACTACAATGGCAGTTTTTCACATGCAAACCATCTACTGTGGATGTCTGGTAGTGGATTCTCTAGCCTATCTCAGATATACATATCTGTAAGCCTAACAAAAGGATTGAGGCAGTTATGCTTAACAGCCAGGATTATATAGGTAAGATAAATGCCAATCTTTAACAATGGGCCCAAATTCATATCCACTGGATTCACCACTACACATGACCCTCACAGCCCAGCTCGAAAGCAAGATTTAAACAGTTTGTTAGATTTACATTAGGGTAATTATCTGCCTGATGGTGTATAAGATGGGATTCACCCTCATGGTTCATTGTGTCCTCACATGTTTGGAATTCCCAAAATACAATATCCCATAAAAGTGATATCCCTTTATGCCCCACTTTGTCAATGACCGGTTCTGTACAATATAAATTTACTAAATGGCTGGATTGATACAACTAGTTCCAGGTACATGGTGAAAGATTCCTTTACTTTCACAAAGACCATACAGGCCTTGCATATCAACATTGCCGGTATTACTACTGTACTGATTGAGAAAGCCACAGACATTTGCATCATGTCATTATGTCATTGCCGCCATTGTCCGAATCTGTGTTTTTATCAACTTGCACCACTGAGTTCAGTTTCAACAATACCATGTCTGCCCAAATGGGATCCCCTCTAGTCACAGCACTTGCTAAAATCTTCATTGGTTTCCTTGTGACATGGGTCATTGGTGGTATGATGTCTGAGCCCCTCTATCTTACATATTTCTGTTACAAGGATGACATGCTTGTTAAATTTCAATTTGCAGCTGCATGTAAGAATTTCCTTACATTCTTCATTCTGCACTCAAGTACAACTTTGAAATGGACACCCTTTCCATTGCATGCTTGATCAGAAATCTGCTCACAAATTCTCTGCTACTATCTGCTGTAACCCTGTTTACCGCAGCCAATTTGGACTCCTATGGTTCCATGCACTATAGTAAAATCATGATGTTGAGTCCCTATTCAGTCCCCTGTTCCCGCTTTCTCCCCAGACCCCTTGAATCCCTTAGCCCTAAGAACTATATCCTTCTTGAACACATTCAACATTTTGGCCTCTACTGCTTTCTGTGGCACAGAATTCCACAGGCTCGCCACTACCACAATGAAGAAATTTCTCCTCATCTCTGTCCAGTTTCAGTTATTTCCTTAGATTTTGTAAAAGCTTAATAAAAGTCGTGGCTTGTTGCGCCATTTCAGAGGGCAGTTAAGATTCAAACACTTTGGGTCTGGGGTCACTGTAGGCCAAAAACAAGTAAGCACAGCGATTTCTTTTGCTAAAGGACATTAGTGAACGCGCTGCACTTTCATGACAATCAACGATGGATACACAATGGTTATTAAACTAGTTTTTCGTTCCAGATTTTATGGAACTTGAGTTTCACCAATTGCCAAGGTGGGATTCATACCCCTGAGACTGTGGATTATTACAGTGCCAACACCTCCCCAGATTTATTCAACAATTTAAATGCCAGGACTGATCCAGGAATTTTCAAATTGAATTGTGTCAACTTTATGTATTCATCTGTTTAAGTCTATGACATATTCTTCCATTGACTGATTGTCTGTTTTCAGAAATCTATGAAAGGCTGACTATGCCTCATTGGCATATCCTAGATCATCATCCATCCATCTCCCAAAATACTTAACCTAAGTTTCCCCACCAGGCAACCCCAAACCATACTCCTCACCCTACCCCAACTACTTAAAAAGTCTTTCTGCAATGTTACAAATTTTGCAATTCATTGCGCAATAATGATCGCCAGGATTACAGTTTCCCGATTGAAATTTTCCTCCATTTTCAAACTTTAACTTTGGGTGACTGTCCCTTTCCTCCAGAACACACTTGCCGACAGGTAACACTGGAAGCAATCTTATCCAATTTTATAAGCATTTATTTAGAGAGTTATACACGACCCCTCCTAGTCTAATATCCACATTATTACGATGTAAAATTCATATCAGTCCCTGTAATATAAATATAAGGTATGGGTCATGTAATTCTGAAGAATTCAATGAACTTTGACTACAGTGCCAAGTATAATTACATGTAAACCACATTCACAGGCATTGCTTGTCCAGGATCCGGCTAACATTTCAGATGTCTTGTAGAACACTCCTCTCAGCACGTCATGCTGCAAGAGAACAGAGCACAGTATGGTGGAGACTGGGACCTTTATAGATAAGCATTTGGCAATGTACTTGTTCTGATTTACGTCGTCTAGTTTCTCAAGGAAAGAGAGAAAGATTAGAAGTGGCACAGAAATAAGGCAACTCAGGGCTTTAATGGGATGCAAATGCGTGGAAATTAGGTAATTGCCACTCAACGATGAAATTCTGAAGTCACCATTTATGAGTTCAGGGTAAAATCAGAAAACATTTTCTCAGTGTCAAGAATCTGATTTTCACATCGTGTGTGTATTTTTCCACTTTTCTCATTAATGCTCATGTCACACCAGGGGAGGGGAAATTCTGCTCCAAGATAAATTCAAATAATTAAATAGGATTTTAAATTTTAAGCTTATTTAAAAAACTTAATTTTCACTTGCATTAAATTTTGGTAGCAGTCCAATAAATAAAATCATAGCTCTGTCCTGTTAAATAAATTCTGTGTCATGTGGAAACTCCAGAATATTCTTATACCCTGCAGACCACTTGTGCAAGAAATATCATCAGCTGGAGGAGCCCAGGCTCTGGGTTTGGGAACTTAAGCAGCAGCTGATGTTGTTATGGTACATTCATGAGGCTAGGAGCTTCCTGTATAATACATTTATTGTTGCGTACAGCCTACATCTTAAGGGTGTGCAGGCAGAGAAGGAAGGAATGGCTGCCAGGCAGTCAAGCATGACCAAACAGTTAGTGCAGGTGTCCCTTGAGTCTGCAACTACTATTCCATTCTGAATACTGATGATGGTTATGATTCCCGGATGAATACAGCCACAGCTCAGTCCATGGGTGTTAACTTTACAAGGAGACTGAAGACAAATTGGAAAAACTATGATAGGGGATTCTATAACTAAAGAAATAGATGCATACTTCTGCAGTTGGAGACATGAATTGATGATGGTTTGATGTCTTAGTGCCAAACATGTACAGACATAGACCTCCTGAAAGACTTTATTCAGGAGACTAGCACACAGCCCTGGTGCTATGTCCTAGCAAGCATAGGCTTGGGAAGGTACAGCAGATGCGCCTGACTGGAGAGATGATGCAGGAGACATGGTTTTAGATTACGAGGATAATAAAACTAGTTCCAGCAGATGTAGGATATGCACAGATGGCTTACACCAGAACTGCCATCTTTGCAAGGCAGCTTACATTTGTTGGTCAACCTTAATTATTAGACCACCAGTTGCATCCCATGTTTTATATTTAAAACATAATTTAATTTTGATCACTTGAAAGCTCTGCATTTGTCCAAATGTGAATTTTTGTGGGTCCCCAACTCTCTGACCCCACATTAATGGCTGTGCCTTCATCTGTGGAATTTTCTCTCCAAACCTCTCCACCTCAGTCTTTTTTAGGTTGTCCCTTAAGACATACCTCTGACTAGATTTTTAGTAGCCACTGTGTTAATGTGGTGAGCCCAGCTGAGTTTCTGGTCAATGGTAACCCCCAGGATGTTGATAGTGGGGGAATTCAGTGAGGGTAACACCATTGAATGTCAAGGGACGGTGGTCAGATTGTCTCCTATTGGTGTTAGTCATAGCCTGGCATTTGTGTGTTACGAATGTCACCTGCCATTTGTCAGCCCAAGCCTGGATATTATCCGGATCTGGTTGCATTTGAACATGGATTCCTTCAGTATCTGAGGAGACACAAATGGTGCTGAACATTGTGCAATCATCGGCAAACATCCCCACTTTTGACATTATGATGGAGGGAAGATCATTGATGAAGCAGCTGAAGATGGTTGGGCCTGGGACACTACCCTGAGGAACTCCTGCAGAGATGTCCTGGAGCTGAGATGATTGACCTCTAACAACCACGATCATCTTTCTCTTTGTCAGGTATGACTCCAACCGTCAGAGAGTTTGTCCCCTGATACCCATTGATTCCAGTTTTGCTAGGGCTCCGTGATGTCACACTCAGTTGAATGCAGCCTTGATGTGAAGGGCTGTCACTCTCACCTCACCTCTGGAATTCAGCTCTTTTGTCCATGTTTGCACCAAGACTGTAATGAGGTCAGGAGCTGAGTGGCCCTGTCGGAACCCAAACTGGGCATCACTGAGCAGGTTATTTCTGAGCAGGTGCTGCTTGATGGCACGGTTGATGACATCTTCCATCACTTTACTGATGATTGAGAGTAGACTGATGGGGCAGTAATTGGTCGGATTAGATTTGTCCTGCTTTTTGTGTACAGGACATACTTGGGCAATTTTCCATATTGTCAGGTAGATACCAGTGTTGTAACTGTACTGGAACAGCTTGGCTAGGGGAGCAGCAAGCTCTGGAGTACAGGTCTTTGGTACTATTGCCAGGATGTTGTCAGGGCCTGTAGCCTTTGCAGTATTCAGTGTCACCAACCGTTTCTTGGTATCACATGGAGTGAATTGAATTGGCTGAAGACTGGTATCTGTAATGCTGGGGACCCCTGGAGGAGGCCAAGATGGATCATCCACTCTGTACTTCTGGCTGAAGATTGCTGCGAATGCTTCACCCTTATCTTTTGCACTGATGTGCTGGGCTCTTCCAATATTAAGGATGGGGATATTTGTGGAGGCTCCTCCTCCATTGAGTTGTTTAATTGTCCACCACCATTCACAACTGGATGTGGCAGGACTGCAGAACTTAGATCTGATCCGTTGGTTGTGGAATCGCTTAGCTCTGTCTATCACTTGCTGCTTTCACTGTTTGGCCTGCAAGTAGTCCTGTCTGGTGGCTTCACCAGGTTGATACCTCACCTTCAGGTATGCCTGGTGCTGCTCCTGGCATGCCCTCCTGCACTCTTCATTGAACCAGGGTTGATCGCCTGGCTTGATGGTAATGGTTGAATGGGGGACATGCTGGGCCATGAGGTTACAGATTGTGCTGGAGTACAATTCTATTGCTGTTGATGGCCCACAGCGCCTCATGGAAGCTCAGTCTTGAGTTGCTAGATCTGTGCAAAGTCTGTCCCATTTAGCACAGTGATAGTGCCGCATAACACGATGGAAGTTATTCTCAATGTGAAGGCATGACTTTGTCTCCACAAGGACTGTGCGATGGGCACTCTTACTGATACTGTCATGGAGAGATGCAACGGCAGCTGGCAGATTAGTAAGGACGAGGTCAAGTACATTTTTCCCTCTTGTTGGTTCCCTCACCGCCTGCTGCAGACCCAGTCTTTGGTACTATTGCCAGGATGTTGTCAGGGCCTGTAGCCTTTGCAGTATCCAGTGTCTCCAACCCTTTCTTGATATCACGTGGAGTGAATTGAATTGGCTGAAGACTGGTATCTGTAATGCTGGGGACCCCTGGAGGAGGCCAAGATGGATCATCCAGTCGGCACTTCTGGCTGAAGATTGCTGCGAATACTTCGCCCTTATCTTTTGCACTGATGTGCTGGGCTGATGGTGGCTGAAGTTCAGCCATCCCTCACCACCTGCTGCAGACCCAGTCTAGCAGCTATGTCCTTTAGGACCTGATCAGCTCGATCAGTAGTGCTGCTGCAGACCCACTCTTGGTGGTGGACATTGAATTCCCCACCCAGAGGGCATTTTGTGCCCTTGCCATCCTCAGTGCTTCCTCTAAGTGTTGCTCAACATTGAGGAATTCCGGATTACCAACTGAGGGAGGGCAATATGTGGCAATCAGCAGGAGGCCTTATACACTTTCAAATTCATTTGTGAGATATGGGCTTCACTGGTTGGGCCAGTAGTTACTGCCCATTTTTAATTACCAACTAATTTTGTGGTGTGTTTACAGCAACTGAGAGGAAATGTGGCATGTCTGGTAGGGGAACTGAAGTATATGGCAACTTGAGTCAATGCCCTCTGAGAAGGTACAAACCCAGAGTGAGAAAAAAATGGGCTTTTTCAATACATCATCAAGACCTGTTTTTAAGTTTTTACAGAAAGTTGGATGGAATGTAATCTCTAAAATAGCAATTAAAAATCCCTGAATGGCATGTACTAAATATATAATTGAACTTCAGCCATCATAAATCAGCACCTCTGCTCAGGAATACACCAATCACAAAATGATCACTCCCAGGCTATTACTTGGAAGGTTTGGCAACAGTAGAGTACTGTTATGACAAGTGATGTCTGTGTTGTTAGCCAATCCAGCTATTGTAGAAATTACACAGAATTCATAGTTTGGAAACAAACCTTTCAATCCAAAGATCTATGCAAATGGTTATATTGCAAAGAAGAGTCTTCCATTCCTGCATGATCTCACACTGTCACAGTACCACTCCATTCATTGTCTGCTACCTAGCTCTCTCTGAAGCACTGAGGGAAAGTTGCAAACTCAGATGTGCTATCTTTCGGTTGAGATGTTACACTAAGTTCCCAGCTGCCTATTAATAAAATATCCAATGGTGCTATAGTGAAGAAGAACAGGGAACAATATTTTTATTCATGCAATTTAATTCCACACAATCTCGTGACATGATATTTCTCTGAAACCTTATCTAACTGGCTTGCAGGCGCCTCTTATACCAGAGATGAAGTCATAAACCATAAATTATCTGCTTGACGGTGTCCAAATAAGTTGCTTTTGATGAAGGGTTTTATTTTGGTGGGGGGAGATGAAGAGACAAAACTTGCCTCCTGTATCCCATTCTGATTCTAATCCATCAAGTCAATGACTCATGACATAGTTTATGGAAAGGTTTCCACATTCCTGAATATAAAGTGTTTACTTACCTGTATGGACTCGATTTGCTTTTTTTTAAACTTGGAAGTCTCACATTCATTTGTGTGACAGGGAAATAGAGTAGATTTGGAGGCTATTTTTGATGTCATGTTGCTCAGATTACAGCAGTCTTTCTGATTCAGGGCAGATAAAATGATAATATAATGAAACTAGCGATCATGTCAAGTGAACTACATTGTCACTATCTTTCTTTAGCCTATCCCTGTGTTACATAATTATCACTAAATCTGTTAAGAAATGTAGGATTTTATTTAACTACTTAACTAATGTCCTTCAGGGACACTACCCGGTCTGGCCTACGTGTGACTCCACTACAATATGGTTGACTCTCAATCGTCCTCTGAAAGGGCCTAACAAGCCATTCAGTTTTACCAATTACTACGAAGTCTCAACAAAGAAATGAAACCAGATTGACCATCGACCTAGCCACCAGAAAAGGCAACGGCAGAAACAACCCTGTCAACCCTGCAAAGTCCTCCTTACTGAAATCTGTGGGCTAGTGCCAATATTGGGAGAGCTGTCTCACAGACTAATCAAGCAACAGCCTGACATAGTCAAACTCACAGAATCATACCTTACTGACAATGTCCCAGACACTACCATCACCATCCCTTGATGTGTTATGTCCCATGGCAGAGGGGGTGGCACGGTAGTATACAGTTGGAGGGTGTTGCTCTGGGAGTCCTCAACATTGACTCCAGGCATCATGACGTTTTATGGCTTCAGGTTAAATATGGGCAAGGAACCCTCCTGCTGATTACCACGTACCATCCTTTCTTGACTGACGAATCGGTATTCCTCCATGTTGAACAACACTTGGAGGATGCACTGATGACCACAAGGGTACAAAATGTAATCTGGGTGGGGGATTTCAATGTCCACCACCAAGAGTGGCTCAGAAGCAGTACTACTGATCGAGCAGGTCAGGCTGTAGATGACATAGCTGCTAGACTGGGTCTGCGACAGGTGGTGAGGACACTAGCAAGAGGGAAAAATATGCCGAACCTCATCCTTACCAATCTCCCAGCTGCAGAGACATCTGTCCATGTCTGTATCAGTAAGAGTGACCGTCACACAGTCCTTGTAGAGACAAAGTCTCACCTTCACATTGAGAATAACTTCCATCGTGTTGTGTGGCACTATCACTGTGCTAAATGGGGCAGAGTTTAACAGATGTAGTGACTCAAGAGTGGGCATCCACGAGGTGCTATGGACCATCAACAGCAATAGAATCGTACTCCAGCGCAATCTGCAACCTTGTGGCCTGACATATCTCCTACTCAATCATTTCGATCAAGCCAGGGGATCAACCCTAATTCAATGGAAGGTGCATGAAAACCAGGAGCAGCTCCAGGCATACCTACAAATGAAATATCAACCTGGAGAAGCTACCAAACAGGACTATTTACATGCCAAACAGCACAAGCAGCAAGTGATAGGCAGAGCTAAGTGACCCCATAACCAATGGATCAGATCTAAGTTCTGCATTCCTGACACATCCAGTCCGTGAATGGTGGTGGATAATTAAACAACTCACTGGGGGGAGGAGGCTCCACAAATATCCCCATCCTGATGGCAAAGCCCAGCACATCAGTGCAAAAGATAAAGCTGAAGCATTTGCAATAAGCCATGAGTACAAAATGGACGATCCATCTCAAAAAAAATCTCCTGCAGTGGTCCCCAGCATCACAGATACCAGTCTTCAGCAAACTTGATTCACTTCATGTGAAATCAAGAAATGTTAGAGGTACTGGATATTGCAAAGGTTATGGGCCTGACCACATTCCAGTAATAGTACCAAAGACTTATGCTCCAGAACTTGCTGCTCTCCTACCCAAGTCATTTCAATACAGTTACAACACTGGCATCAATTTGACAATGTGGAAAATTACCCAGGTACGTCCTGTATACAAAAAGCAGGATAAATACAATCCAGGCAATTACTGCCCCATTAGCCTACTGTTGATCATCAGGAAAGTGATGGAAGGTGTCATCATCAGTGCTATCAAGCAGCACCTGTTCAGTAATAACCTGCTTAGCGACACCCAGTTTGGGTTCCACCAGTACCACTCAGCTTCTGACCACTCCTGATGGAGTGTGACATCAAGGAGCCTGAGCAAAACTGGAATCAACGGGTATCAGGGGACAAACTCTCTGCTGGTTGGAGTCATACCTGACACGTAGAAAGATGGTTGTGGTCGTTGTAGGTCAATCATCACTGCAGAAGTTTCTCAAGGTAATGTCTTAGGATCAGTCATCTTCACCTGCTTCACCAATGACTTTCCCTCCATCTTAAGGTCAGAGTGGGGATGTTCATTGATGATTGCACAATGTTCAGCACCATTTGTGACTTTTCAGATACTGAAGCAGTCCATGTTCAAATGCAACAATATCTGGACCAATACCCAGGCTTGAGCTGACAAGTGGCAAGTAATATTGGTGCCACTCAAATGCCAAGCCATGACTGTCACCAATAAGAGATGATCTAACCACCACCCATGAAGTTCAATGGTATTGCCATCACTGAATCCCCCACTATCAACATCCTTGGGCTTATCATTGAGCAGAAACTAAACTGCCACATAAATTCAATGGCTACAATAGTAGCTCAGATTGCCGGAATGCTGTGGTGACTAACTCACCTCCTGAGTCCCCTAAGCCTGTCCGCCATCTACAAGGCACAAGTCAAGCATGTGATGGAATACTCCCCACCTGCCTGGATGGGTGTGGCTCCAATAACACTCAAGAAGCTTGAATTTGAATTTGATTTATTGTTGTCACATGTACCTAAGGACAGAGAAGAGTTTTGTTTTGCAAGCAGTACTGACAGATCACAGCAAACAAGGATATACATGTCACAGGGTGCTTAGACAAAGCGAGGCATACAAAGTTACAACTGCACAGGGGATGCACAAAAGCAAGGTCAATATTAGACTTGACATTAGAGAGGTCCATTCAGAGTCTGATAATAGCAGGGAAGAAGCTGTTCTTGATAAAAACCAAAAGAACTGCGGATGCTGTAAATCAGGAACAAAAACAAAGTTGTTGGAAAAGCTCAGCAGGTCTGGCAGCTCCTGCGAAAGAGAAAACAGAGTTAACGTTTCGTGTCCGGTGACCCTTCCTCAGAACCCTTCCTTGCTGTAGAAGCTGTTCTTGAACCTGTTGGTGCATGTGTTCAAGCTTTTGTATCTTCTGCTTGACAGAAGAGGTTGGAAGAAAGCATTACCGGGGTGGGAGGGGCCTCTGATCATATTGGCAGCCTTTCTATGGCAACGAGAAGTGCAGATGGAGTGCATGGATGGAAGGTCGGCTTCTGTGATGGTCTGGTTTGTTATTGTCCTGGACAGAGCAGTTGCCTTACAAGGCTGTTATGCACCCAGGTAGAATATTTGACACCATCCAGGATAAAGCAGACTGCTTGTTTTGCAAGACAACCAACAAGCATCCATTCCCTCCACCACTGACACTCAGTAGCAGCTATATGTATCATCTATAAGATATACTGCAGAAGTTCATCAAAGATTCTTACACAGCACTTTCCAAACCCAAGACCACTTCCATCTAGAAGGATAAGGGTAGCAGATACATGGGAACACTACCACATGCAAGTTCCCTTCTAAACCACTTAGGATCCTGACTTGGAAATGCTGTTCCTTCACTGTCACTGGGTCAAAATCCTGGAATCCCTTCTCTAATGGCATTGTGGGTCAACCTACAACAGGTGGACCACAGCAGTTCAAGGAGGTGGCTCACCACCACCCTCCCAAGGGCACATAGGGTCTGGTAATTAATGCTAGCCATCCAACATAACCTGAGAGGATAAACAAAAACTAACGCTAATCTGGTATCAACTGTTATGGTCTAGAGAAAGGGAAACAGTGGGAAACAGAGAAAGTTTCCTCTACTTATGTAATGTTCATACAGTGTATTTGGTCTACACATTGGTTAAATGGTGAATATAATCACGATGAATAGCTTAATCAGAAAATAAGCCCTCTCTCAATCATGTCTTTCACTATCACCTCCTTCTGATGTCCAGAGGTTCTAGAATGTCACTAGTTCTATTCTTGTTATGGTGATGCTGGAAAGGTCACATTAATTGTCCATGGTCGACATGATGGCATGATGGCATGGGCTTTAATCTGAAGCGATTGCTTCTTATTTTAAACAAAATGCATTAAACATCAATCACAAAGGTGAGGACATGTTAGGGAGACCAAGAAACCACAGCAAATTCCCATTCCAGCAGGATATGAATGAATCGGTTGGATTCTTTGTGACTATCCAACAGCTTTCATAGCCAATTTTCCTTGTCCTAACATAGACAATACTGGATTTCCAAATTGTCATGGTGAAATTTGAACTCTCAAATTCAGTCATTGCCGGAAAAGTTCAGGAGGTGAACTGAAACATTAACTTTGATTTCTCATCACAGATGCTGCCAGACCTGCTGAACTTTTCCGGCAACTTCTGTTTTTGTTTCTGATTTACAACATCCTCAGTTCTTTCGGTTTTTCTCAAGTTCAGGCTTGTTAATCCAGTGAGAAAACTACTCATCAATATCATAACTTAACCCTAGTTGTGAACTACAAGAATGAGTGCTCTTATACCATCAGAGAAGAATCTTTGAAACAAGGAAAACTTAAACAAAAAACATGGGCAAATCCTCATTCACACCAGCAAAGCCATGAATTCAATTTAAAAACCTTGAGAAAGAACAGGATGCACAATGAATCACTTGTGAATGAGCCATAAGGATTTTGGTAGTTTGAAGTTAAGAAGTTCAAAACCCAATGCGGCAAGTGAACGTTAAATATTTGTGGGACAGCACACATTGGCTGGAACATGTAACCTACTGATTTTGTCAGTGGTGGGTTAAGAAGCCATGCCATAAAGAAAAAACCTTCCCTATGTTTCTAATATATTTTGGTAAAATGGGAGTGAACAAAAACAGAACTTGCTGGAACAGCTCAAGGTCTGGCAGCATCTGTGAAGAAAAACTCAGAGTTGAAGTTTTGAGTCTGATGACTCTTCCTCAGGTGGAGGTAAGACAATAAGACCATAAGACATAGGAGCAGAAATTAGGCCATTCGGCCCATTGAGTCTGCTCTGCCATTCAATCATGGCTGATAAGTTCCTCAATCCCATTCTCCTGCTTTCTCCCCGTAACCCTTGATCCCCTTGATAATCAAGAACCTATCTATCTCAATCTTAAATGTACTCAATGACCTGGCCTCCATAGCCTTCTGTGGCAGTGAATTCCATAGATTCACCACTCTCTGGCTGAAGAAGTTTCTCCTTATCTCCGTTCTAAAAGGTCTTCCCTTTACTCTTAGTGCCCTGGGGTCCTAGACTCTCCAACCAATGGAAGCATTTTCCCAAAATCCACTTTGTCCAGGCCATTCAGTATTTTGAAAGTTTTAATTAGATCACCCCTCATCCTTCTAAATTCCAATCAGTATAGTCCCAGAGTCCTCAAACGTTCCTCATATGTTAAGCTTTCCATTCCTGGGACCATTCTCGTGAAGCTCCTCTGAACCTGCTCCAAGGCCAGTACATCCTTCCTGAGATATGGAGTCCAAAACTGCACACAATACTCCAAATGTGGCCTGACCAGTGCCTTATAAAGCCTCAGGAGTACATCCCTGCTTTTATATTCAAGTCCTCTCAAAATAAATGCCAACATTGCATTTGCCTTCCTGAATATTGACTCAACATGCAAGTTTACCTTGAGAGAATCCTGGACTAGAATTCCCAAGTCTCTTTGCACTTCAGACTTCTGAATTTTCTCCCCATTTAGAAAATAGTCCATGTTTTTATTCTTCTTACCAAAGTGCATGACCTCACACTTTCCCATGTTGTACTCCACCTGCCACTTCTTTGCCAACTCTCCTAACCTGTCCAAGTCCTTCTTCAACCTCACCACCTCCTCAATACTACCTGTCCCTCTACCTATCTTTGTATCATCTGCAAACTTAGCCAGAATGCCCACAGTTCCTTCATCTAGATCATTAATGTACAAAGTGAAGAGTTGTGGTCCCAACACTGACCCTTGCGGAACACCACTTGTCACCGGCTGCCATCCTGAGAAAGACCCCTTTATCCCCATTCTCTGCTTTCTGCCAGACAGCCAATCTTCTATTCATGCTAGCATCTTGCCTCTAACACCATGGGCCCTTATCTTACTCAGCAGCCTCCTGTGTGGCACCTTATCAAAGGCTTCTTAAAGTCCAGGTAGATAACATCCATTGACTCTTGGTCTAAACTGCTCGTTACTTCCTCAAAGAATTCTAGCAGATTTGTCAGGCATGACCTCCCCTTGATGAAACCATACTGACTTTGCCCTATTTTGCCGTACACTTCCAAATATTCAGAAATCTCATCCTTTCCAAAATCTTGCCCACGACCGAGGTTAGGCTAACCCGCCTGTAATTTTCCGTGAAATAGAGCTTCTGAGTCTGGGGCTTGTCTGTTCTGCCCACTTTTGTTTTCGTTTCTTTTTACTTTCTATGTCTCTTTTCTCAGTATTTTCCCCCATTTTTCTCTTTTAGTTTACTTACCTCTCATTGAAGAGTTCAGTCATGGCGACAGTGGCACGAGGCTTGTTTGGGCCCAGTACGAGACCTGGTGGTTTCGCTAGTGGCCACATCAGCAAGATGGGCCCAAAGTGGATTCATGGCAGCAACAGAGTCAAGTTTGGACCTGTGCAGTACCCGGCAGCATCTACATTGATGAGGTCCAGCGATGGCATCGGCAAAGGCGAGATGACGCCAAAGTGCATCTTTGCTCTTCCAGTCTAGTCCTCTTGAAGTAAATGCTGACATTGCATTTGCCTTTCTAACTGCCAACTGAATCTGCATATTAATTTGAAGAGAATCCTGAACCAGGACTCGCAAGTCCCTTTGTGCTTCAGATTTCCAAAGCTTTTCCCATTTAGAAAATAGTCTATGCCTAAAATGTATAACGTGAATAGTCATGGTCCCAACACTGGCACCTGAGGAACTCCACTTTTCCTTGGCTGCTATCCTGAAAATGACCTCTTAATCCTTAATCTCTGCTTCAACCAGTCAGCCAATTCACTATCCAGGCCAGTACCTTGCCCCTAACACCATGGGCTCTTATCTTATTTAGCAGCCTCGTATGCAGCATCTTGTCAAAGGCCTTCTGAAAATCCAAATAGATCATGTCCACTGGCCCTCCTTTGCCCAACTTGTTCATTACCTCCTCAAAGATTTCCAATAGATTTCTCAAGCATGACCTCCCCTTGATGAAGCTGTGTTGTCTCTGCCCTATTTTACCATGCACTTCCAAGTACTCCGCAATCTCATCCTTAATAATGGATTTTGCCGATGTTTCTGGTCAACAGATTGTTCTACTGATATAATCGAGTAGCTTCCTCAGCTATCTCAGAAGGAAGTTAAAAGTCGACTACATGCTGTGGTCTGGAGTCACATGTAGACCAGAAAAGGATAGCAGATTTCTTTCCCTAAATCACAGAATCCCTACAGTGTTGAAGCAGGCCATTCAGCCCATTGAGTCCACACCAACCCTCTGAAGACCATCCCACCCAGACACACCCACCTGGTCCATCCCTGTAACCCTGCATTTTGCATGGCAAATCCACCCAGCATGCACATCCCTGGACACTATGGGCAATTTAGCATGGCCAATCCAACTAACCTGCACATCTTTGGACTGTGGGAGGAAACTGGAGCAGACGGAGGAAACCCACAATTACACGGGATGAATATGCAAACTCCACACAGACATGCTGTCAAAGGGAGGAATCAAATCTGGGTCTCTGGTGCTGTGAAGAAGCACAACTAACCACTGAGCCATCGTGCCACCCTAAAGGGGAATTAAAGAACTAAATGACATTTTTAAACAACAAATAACAGTGATCACATGGCCACCATTAGGTAAGCTTTTAATTCCAGTTTGCTTTTATTTATTTCGTTCACCATCTGCCAAGTTGGATTTGAACCTATGACACCCCACCCAATTATTAGCCTAGGGTTCTTGATTATTAATACAGTGACATTACCACCATGGCACTAGACCTCCCAATTTAGAGGGTCAAGTTAAGAATGTACAATGGGAGAGGTGACAGTGGCTTGAAAGCAATTTGTTAAGTTGCCTTCCCTCAAACAGGGAAGGCCTCGAGCAGGAGCAGAAGCAATAAAATGAGATTATCTTTTCAGAAAAAAGAAAGCTACTGACTGGCTTCAGCAAACAAGCAAACACAAACAACAGCGATGAGAAGTGGAAAGCTTATCGTGAACAACAACAGCTGGCTTCAATACCACTGAACACACCCAAGCCAAGTTGTGGAAGTCTCTTAGAGGCAGCTCTTCCTCAATTCTAAACTGCTTAGAACAAAGAAGACTAACACGAGATTCGTTAGAGAAGTTGAAAACCCTGATGGCTTTAGATTGACTAAATAAACAGAAACTCCAGTTGTTGGATCAATTAATGGGGAGCACAGATTTAAGGAGATTAGCTAATAAAGATATAACACAAGGGAACTAAATTTCTGTAATGAGTAGTTATGATTTGGAATGCACTGTCTGAAAGGACAGTGAGGTAGATTCAATAGTAACCTTCAAATGAGAATTAGAAAATATATGAAAGGTAAATATTGCAAGGCTATAGAGAGGAACTGGGTTTTCGATTAATTAGATTGTTCTTTGTAATAGCCAGCACAACTCGATAGGATAAATGGCCTCTTTCTGTGCTGTGCTCTGTGATTCCATGACTGTTGAGCCCTGTGAAGTCAGAGACTGGGAATTCTTTGGTGAGTAATTGACTCCCCACAGCTCATCTGTCATTTACAACATACAAGTCAGGAGTGTGGTGGATTGTTCTCCACCTACTTTGATGGGTGCAAGTCCAAGAGGCTTGGCACTATTCAGGACAAAGCAGCCTGCTTAATTGCACCTCATCCACCACCTTCAACATTTATTCTCTTCACCAATGACACTCAGCGGAATCAGTGTGTACTGATTGTTGGGAGGAAGCTGGTGTTATGGACACTTAAGAAACCTGATTACAGAAATTCCTCAGGAAATGGTTTAGATGAGAAAACTAAAAGTAATATCTCCAAGTTTGCACGTGACACAAAGCTAGGTGGGACAGTGAACTGTGAAAAGGATAAAGTGATGCTTCAGTGTGATTTGGACAAGTTGCGTGAGTGGTCAAATGCATGGGAGGTTAAGTATAATGTGGATAAATGTGAGGTTATCCACTTTGGTAGCAAAAACAGAAATGCAGATTATCACTTGCATGGTGACAGATTGGGAAAGGGGGAGGTGTAATGAGACTTAGGTGTCCTTGCACACCAGTCAGTGAAAGTAAGCATACACATGCAGCAGGCAGTGAAGAAGGTAAACGGTATGTTGATCTTCATAGCCACAGAACTTGAGTACAGGAGTAGGGATGTCTTGCAATAATAGTACAGGGCCTTCTTGAGACCACACTTGGAACATTGTGAGCAGTTTTGGTTCCCTTATGTGAAGAAGAATGTCGTAGCTATAGACGGAGTGCCACCAGGGTTTACCACACTGATTCCTGGGACAGTAGGGCTGGTATAAGAAGAAAGATTGGATCAGTTAGGACTATATTCATCAGAATGGGAGTTGGTTAGCTGAGATGGCTAGTTTGCAATGCAGAGTAACACTAACAATATAGGTTTAATTCCTTCACTGGCTGAGGTTACCATGAAGTACTCTCCTTCCCAATCTCTACCCTTACCTGAGTCATGGTGACCCCGAGGTTGAGCCACCACTAATCATACCTCTCTTTAATGAGGGAGCAGTCGTATCATCCAGCAGGACTATCATGACTTTATTCACTGGAGTTTAGGAGAATGAGGGGGGCATTTCATAGAAACTTATAAATTTCTAACAAAACTAGACAGGGTAAATGCAGGAAGGATGTTCCCAATGACCAGGCAGTTCAGAATGAGGGGTCACAGTCTAAGGATATAGTGTCCATTTAGGACTGGGATGAGAAGAATTTTTTTCACCTACAGCGTGGTGAGCCTATGGAATTCTCTGCCATAGAAAGTGGTTGAGGCCAAAACATTGAATATATTCAAGAAGGGGTTGGATATAGTACTTAGGGCTAAAGGATCAAAGCATATGGGGAGAAAGTGGGAACAAGGACTGAACTGGAAGATCAGCCATAATCGTATTAAAAGTCAGCGCAAGCTCAAAAAGCCAAATGGTTGAAATACTCCTAATCCTGTTTTCTACATTTCTAAGTAAATTCCTGGATCCAGAAGCTCTGATGGCACTTTACTGCTTGAATCCACAAAGTTCTTGCCTCAAGGAAGTTGCTGCTTTCTTTGGCTCTGGGGAAGCCCAGCCTACAGCAATTAAAGATAAGAAGCTGATTGTCAATAGGACTCACAACATTATTATCATATTTAAAGCTTCAAACTGCCTCCTTGGAGCAGATTAGCTGCATGTTTACTCTCTTGGCTTCAACTATGGATGGGTGGGTTGGTGTTGAGTTTGGGTCAGAAAACAAGGTGTTCAGACTTTAACACTTCCACTTCAAGGTTAAAATCTATTCTTCTGTTTCTGTGCCCTGACTAGTATTTAACCCTCAACCAACATTATTGAAACAAAAATGATCTGGACACTGCCACACTCCAGTTAGTGGAACTCTATTGTTACTGAAAGTAGCTGCCATGTTTCCTACATTACAAACTGATATAAACTGATGCTTTCCCAGCCACCAGGAGTTCTGAGAAAGGGTCACTGGACCTGAAACGTTAACTCTGTTCTTTCCTTCACAGATGCTGCCAGACTTGCTGAGCTTTTCCAGCAGATTTGTTTTTGTTCCTACATTACAAGACTGACTGGATTTAAAAACTACTTTAGTAGGTGTAAAGCTTTTATGGGATGTCCTGAGTTCATGATTTGATTTGGTTTGATTTATTGTTGTCACATACACTTAGGTACAGTGAAAAGATTTTTTGTTTTCCATGCAGTACAGTCAGATCATGATATACAAGCACATACAGGTCATAGGGTGACTGAACACAGCGAGGCATACAAAGTTACGGCTGCACAGGAAGTGTACAAAAGCAAGATCAACATTAGATGTGAAATTTGAGAGCAGGGAAGAAGCTGTTCTTGAACCTTTTGGAACATGTGTTTAATCTTTTGTATCTACTCTCTGACAGAAGAGGTTGGAAGAGATTATACCCAGGGTGGGAGGGGTCTTTGATGATTTTGGCTGCCTTTCCGCAGCAACGAGAAGTCAACGGATGGGAGGTTGGCTTGCATGATGATCTGGGCTGTGTTCACAACTCAGTAGTTTCTTACAGTCCTGGGCAGGGCAGCTGCCACACCAAGCTATGATGCATCTAGATAGAATGCTTTCTATGCTGCACCTGTAAAAGTTGGTGAGGGTTCTTACGGACATGCTGAGATTCCTGAGCCTCCTGAGGAAGAAGAGGTGTGGTCGTGCCTTCTTGACTGTCGCATCTATGTGGGTGGTCCAGGACAGATTATTGGTTATTGTCACTACTAGGAACTTGATGCTTTTGACCATCTCCACCCTGGCTCCATTGATGTAGATGGGGGATGTCTTCCTCCTTTCATCCTGAAGTTAATGACCAGCTCTTTAGTTTTGTTGACATTGAGGGAGCGATTGTTATCTTTGTACCATGATATTAAACATTCTATCTCCTTCCTGTATTCTGTCTGGTCATGGTTTAATATCTAGTCTATAATGGTGGTGTCATCAGTGAACTCGTAGATGGAGTTTGGATGAAATTTGGCTGCACAATCATGGGTGTACAGAGAGTGCAGTAGGGGGCTGACTACACAGCCTTGTGGGGTGCCAGTGTTGAGGATTATCGTGGAGGAGGTGCTGTTGTCTATCATCACTGATTGTGGTCTGTGGGTCAGGATGTGTTAAAATATGTTATATAAATACAAATCATTCATTCCTTTGATGTAAGCACCACTTTATCCCCTTTCAGTCTTGGATCAAATCAGGAATTTAACAAAGTAAGGATTGAACCATATTTATTTGATCACAGGGTGGTGGGAGTGGGGTGGCAAAGGGGTAGTTGGAATGCATTTATGATCCTGAGTTGCGGCTTCAAACCTTACTCCAGAAACATCGCCATAACATCTCGGCTGACAGTCCTGCGTAGTGCTGAGCGAATGCTACATTGTGGGAGGTGTCATCTTTCAGATATCATGTGTCATCCACCCTCTCATGTAAAAGATCCTGAGGCATAAACCAGAATTCACTTTGTGACATCTTGAGGTTATGAATGATGTTATACAAATATAAGTTTTGTTTCTTTCTTTTTCTAAATGTGCACTACCTCTGCAAATTAGCATTAGCAATAACAAGAACGGCAGATGCCGGAGTCAGAGTCAACACAGTGTGGATCTGGAGGAACACAGCAGGTCAGGCAGCGTCAGAGGAATAGGAAAGTAGATATTTCGGGTCGGGACCTTTCATCTGCAAATTAGTGTGTTCAGCTTACATTTCCACTATAATTATTACCTGTTTCCAAAATCACACAAAGCTGTTACTGAGCTAAATATAATTTCAACGTGGCTTGGAAATATTTTTTAAGAGATAATGCGAAGCGATTCTTGCTTTCTTTCCTTCCCTCAAACAGAGATGTTGCCCATTGGGATCGCAGGAGATGTCTGTGTGACTATATATCTTCTCAAGTGGATATTGACTTTGCCAACTGACTCAAAGCACATTAATGCTGTGATTAATTATGAGGTGTCAGCCATGACTCAGTGGGTAGCACTTTTACATCTGAGTCAGTACATTGTGATCCACTGTAGAGTCTCAAGCATAAATCTAAGCTGATGCTTCAATGTACCACTTATGAACTATCACGCTGTTGGAGGCACCATCTTTCAGATGGAACCTAAACTTTCAATTTGCCAAGTGGATGTAAAAGCTCTGACAAGATTATGTCCAAGGCAAGCAAAGGAATCCTCCCCTGTACATCATGAACCAACATCAATCTCAGGGCTGACAGCACAGATTGTGTTGGAATTCTATTTATATAACACCTTTCACAATCATAGCACATCCTCAACTGCTTTACAGCCCATAAATTACTGTTTTTAAAGGTAGCCCATGTAATCTAGATAATGCAGCAGCCAATTTGCACACAGTAAGTTACACATACAGTGCAATGTTAAGAGATAAAAGGTACTGCAGATGCTGGAGAATCCGAGATAACAAGCATGGGGCTGGATGAACACAGCAGGTCAAGCAGCATCATAGGAGCAGGAAAACTTGACGTTTCGGGCCTAAACCCTTCATCAGAAACCCGAAACGTCAAGTTTTCCTGCT
>JAHRHZ010000033.1:5373539-5406428 GCA_024137785.1 Ginglymostoma cirratum
AGCAGGAAAACTTGACGTTTCGGGTTTCTGATGAAGGGTTTAGGCCCGAAACGTCAAGTTTTCCTGCTCCTATGATGCTGCTTGACCTGCTGTGTTCATCCAGCCCCATGCTTGTTATCTCAGTGCAATGTTAATTTCTCTTTCGTGTCAGGGCAACAAAGGGATAAATATTGGCCAAATCATCGAGGATACTCTTCTGTTTATCTTCAAAATAATGCCCATCTTAGAAGGCAGATTATGCCCTCTAATCTCCAATGGTGCAGTTCTCTATCAAAAAAAAGCATGCTGGAGAAACTCAGGAGGTCTGGCAGCATCTGTAGTGAGGGAAACAGAATTCACATTTGAAATCTGATATGACTCTTCTTCAGAACTCTGTCAGTACTGCTCTGAGGTGATAGCACAGTTTTGGCCTGGAGTTGGACTTTATTTCATAGCCTTCTCATTAAGAGGCAACAGCAGTATCAACTGAGTCTCATCGAACACCCAATACTGTTCATAATATAAATAACTGTATTTCAAAAATTATTCTAAGGAACCCTGGGGCATCCTGAATGTGAAAGACTCTTTTTTTAAAATCAGAAACAAAAATAGAAATTGCTGGAAAAGCTCAGCAGGTCTAGCAGCATCTGTGGAGAGAAATCAGAGTTAATGTTTTGGGTAGAGTGACCCTTCCGCAGTCACTTGACCCAAAATGTTAACTCTGATTTCTCTCCACAGATGCTGCTAGACCTGCTGAGCTTTTCCAGCAATTTCTATTTTTGTTTGATTTACGGCATCCACAGCTCTTTCGGGTTTTTCTTTAAGCTTTCTTTTTTCTTCCTAGTTAGACCTATTTAACAGAGATGGGGACATTATGACAATGTCACTGGCAATCCAGAAACCCAAGCTAATATCCTGGGGACATGGGCTCAAATCCCACCATAGTGAAGTGCGAATTCAATAATGTCTGGAATTCAAAATTTGTCTAATGGTGATAATGAAACCACTGTTGATTGTTCTAAAAACCATCTGGTTCACTAAAGCCCTTTAAGTTAGGAAAGCTGCCATCTTTACCTAGTCTAGCCTACATGTGACTCCAGACCCACAGCAAGTTAGTTGACTCTTAACTGCTCTCTCGACAATTAGGAATGGGTAATGAATTTTGGGCTAGCCAGCAATGCACACATTCCATCAACAAATGAAAAAGAAGTTTCCCTCACCTTTTCAAATCTTAGAAAATAATGAAAAGATACGACATTAAGTTATTGGTCATCATGAAACAGATCTCCTTTTTCCTTCTAGCACAATAAATCACAAGACACAGGAGTAGAAGTAGACCATTCAGCCCATCAAGCTGCTCTGTCATTCAATGAGATCATAGCTAATCTGATAATCCTCAACTCCACTTTCCTGCCTTTTCTCCATAACCCTTCGTTCCATCATTGATTAAAAATCTTTTGATTTCTGCCTTGAATTTACTTAACAATCTAACCTCGACAACTCTCTGGAGGTAAAAAAAAAATTGATAGATTCAGACGAAATTGGTTGAGAGAGGAAATTGGTTGGACCAAGCATCCTCATGATCTCATCATACATAGCATGTAGACTGCTACTGTCACAGGCAGTTTGGGTTTCTTGATAAAGGCTGATCCAGTGTTTATTTCCACGGTATCTCTCATCTTTTACACCACTGCCTTGGCTATGTTCCAACATTTTGATACGGTACCAATTTCTCATTCATGTGGAGGCCAAATTCACAGTTCAAAGTTAAACCAGACAAAGTAAAGAGATATTCTTATAAAGATCTCTTTTGGCTTTTTTCACCTGGCTACCAAATGGATTAAAATAGTTTTGAAATTTCTTTACCGATTAAGTATTTGCATTCACATATATGTCAGCCTAGAAAAGTGACAGCTCAACCGGTGATTATAATGAAAGGTTATTGAACACCCGGTTCTCATGTTGTACGTTGTAGAGAAGAACAACCAATTTTAATTTTATTTTAGTCACTCATGGCTGACATTTATTGCATGAAGGTGGAGGTGAGCCATCTTGCAGAACACTAGTGAGGGGTTTCCTGGGCCATTTTGGAGGACGGTTACAGGACATGACATTACCAAAAGGACATTAGTGAACCATTTGGATTTTTACAATAATCTGATCGTTTCTTCATTGCCATTACTGATGTTAGTTTTTACTTCCAGAATTAAATGTAATTATTGCTGAAAAAAGGCACATTTTGTCAAAGCTTTTCATCTTGCACTCATCAGGACAATTCGTAAGAAATACCAAAGCAAAAGGAAAACTATTTAAACTATACAAGAGGAGAATGCTGATTGATAGGCAAGTGGATTCTGACTGGTATTTAGCTTTGATATTCCTTGCAATTGTCCTGATGAGTGCAAGATTAAAGCTTCCATAAGATGTGCCTTTTTTTTTAAAATAATACTCAAGTGCTGTACCACCAAGCGACTAGAAATGTAATTAACTGAATTTAAATTTCCCAGCTGCCATGACGGGATTCGAACT
Organism: Ginglymostoma cirratum; assembly: GCA_024137785.1. Lineage (NCBI taxonomy): Eukaryota > Metazoa > Chordata > Chondrichthyes > Orectolobiformes > Ginglymostomatidae > Ginglymostoma > Ginglymostoma cirratum. The sequence goes on from JAHRHZ010000033.1 coordinate 5,376,048, forward strand.
CTAGTCCCTAAATCATTAGCTGAGCCTCTGGAGTACTCAGTCAGCAACGTAACAACTGTTTCCTGGTACTGAGTTTCGCCCTCTAACAGCACATATCCAAATTCAGGCATGCAATCAAGTGATCTTTTTCAATTTGTTGACAATTTTTTTTTAAGAATCAATCCCTATATGTACTTTGACGATTGTTGAAGGCAGAAGATTCATACTTTAAAGGAAGCTTTAGCTCTCAAAAGTTTTAATTTCTTTTCCACTATTTGGTGCATTTCATAGTACAAGGTGACCATGGAATTGCTGTATTTAAAACGTTAAAAAAGGTGAATTTTCTCAACGCTTTTAAAAATTATTTTTGCTTGTCCCTTGCAAAATAATTTTTGTGTTTATATTTTACAAAAGTGCTTTGCGTGTGCAAGTATCCAGACCTCTCTCTCTGAGTTCATGCTGACACTCTGCTTTTGCTCACTCCCACTTAGTCCATGCTGGCACTCTCTTTCCCAGCTCCCCTCTCTCTAGCCTCTATCTCAGAGGCTCCTGGCCAAGTCCTGTTGTTGTTGCTCTAGCTTTTGTAAACTAGAGCGACTGAAAGCAGTTGCATACTGTGGATAGGAATTTCCAATCTCGCGAGATTTTGTTCACCCAGCATGCTTTCAATTCTTTCAAGAGGAATAACAAGATTGGAGCGGGTTTGGGCTGCAGAATGCACTGAAGGAGAAAGGCCAGATTCTCACTGATTTCACCTTAAAATGGAATCTTTCGTCCTTTGTTCCTACCATGAACACTGCTCCTTAGACACCAACTCCAGCCCTCCCCAGGCCAATGTTGGAAGCTGATCCAGACTGTTCATAATTTTGGGTTGTATTTGACTCTAAACTGAATTAGTAATGCTATAATCTTCTCTAGCTACAAGACTGCCGACTTGAACTTCTGTGACAGTGGCTCTCTCTAGCCCTCTCTCAGTTCATCTGCTGTCTGTATCCTAACTTACATCAAGTTCTGTTCATCCATCATCTGGTATTCACATTGGCTACCATTTGGGCAACACCTTACCTTTGCTTTCAAGTCACTTTCTGGTCTCACCCCTTACTATTCATGTAACTGCCTCTGGTCCTCAAGATATTTTATGCTCTTCTCATCTCTTGACTTTAATTGCTCTATTACGGGCTATTTATGAGCACTGAATATTGGAGTCCTTCTCTCTATCAACCAACCTTAAAAGCACCCTTTCTGGCCAAATCTTTAGTCACATGTTCTCATATCTTCTTGTGCTTTGGTATCAAATTTGATTTGATTGTCTCTGAGAGAATTGCCTTGGAATGTTTTATTAGACTAATACATTATATAAATGCAAGTGGTTGATTTGCTGTTGCCAGTGTGGATTCCAGCAGTTAAAGATTGACCTCTGGGATTGTTCACTTTACATTTGGTGTGGCAAGACCAAGGATAGGCCTGATTGGTGGACATGAAGACAGGGCAGTCGGCAGCAAAAGGTCACAAGATGAAATTTCTAAGAGCACATTCAGCTCGAGTTGGCAACTATATAAACCATTGGCACAAGCCCCAGGTTCCCAGATATTGATGCTCATGAAAGAGTTAGCATCCGTATACCCAACACTCTGTATTAACTCACATGGAGCTCTGAGGAAGTTATTTAGCTAACATTACAGTTATGGGGTCTTAATTTTATTCACTAATCACTGAACTATATTAACTGGGAGGAAAAGAAACAAGGAACTGGCATTTCATACTGTGTCTTTCACTGGATCAGGATATCTCAATGCACATTATGGCCAATTAAGTACTTCTGAAAGTACCCTGTAATATGGGAAAGACAGTAGCCAATGAGTGCTCAGCAATCACCCAAAAACTGCAAGGAAATAATAACTATATAATTTCCATAAAGTTGGTTGATGGACAACTTTTGCATAGGACGCAGGTGAACCCTCCTGCCTATCTTCAGAACAATGCTATGGGATCATTTGTGACACTTTGTACCTGAGAGGGTAGATGGATCTACGATTTAGTAACATCTGAAAGACTCTTTCAAAGCTGCACTAAATTGTGAGCTGAGATCTCAGGTCCTTGGTTCCATCTGTGAGAATCTCTGCGAGGTAGCAGCAGGGGCACAACCATAGTCAGTGCTGAGTTATGAAAGAGGAGAAAAAATAAAACATTCCGTGTACCTATTTCAGAGATTGTAGGAACTGCAGATGCTGGAGAATCTGAGATAACAAAGTGTAGAGCTGAATGAACGAAGAAGCGTCTAGGCCCGAAACGTCAGCTTTCCTGCTCCTCTGATGCATTCAGGGTACCTGCTCCAGTTTCCTCATTAGGAAGTGGATGAACAGCAGGCAAGGACTGGATTTCATTAATTTGTGATGCTCCAACATCAAAATTCTAATGTATGGTCCTAAGCCTCTCACATGAGCAACAATCACCTGAACTGAGTGCCCAACAACAACTAGTGCCTACTCAACTGTTTCAAGAAGGAATCAGTGCCAATAAAGGAAGAACTTCTAACAAAAAGACAATGCTCAATGTTGCAAAAATCCAAAATAAAAACTGAAAAAGGTGGGAAGGCTCAGCAAATCCGGCAACATCTGCAGAGAAACAGAGTTCATGTTTTAGCTCTATGATCTTTTAACAGAACAGGGGATAGTGCAAAATTTAATCAGTTTGCGCAAATAAAAGGGAGGAGGGTGGAATGACAAACAAAAGAGAACGTCTATGATGAGTTTGGGGCATGTGATTCAATGACAAAATGTTTCATGGTGCAAAGGGTAAAGGAATAGAAAGCAAAGAAAAAGAGATGTGTCTAGAGGTGGTGTTAATGGCAGAACCCTGAATAGCAACCATTCAAAAGTAGACAGAAACAAGAGAGAAACAAGAGAAGGAAAACAAACTAGCAAAGAGGAAAAAAGTGGAGTCATAGGTTTTGACCTGACTTTGTTGAGTTCAATGTTAAGCCCAGTAGCCTGTAAAGTGCATAGACAAAACACGAGATTTTGTTACCAAGCTTACAGAAATCTAACTTGGCTAAGATTCCAAGTGCAATCTGCGGGATGTTCCAAGCAAACCAGTATCCCCGTGGGAAAAGCCAGTGCTGAATTCACAGCTTCCTGTGGTAATGTTATTTCAAATGATAAGGCCAGGTGGTACTGCAGCTTTATATAGAAAAGCCTTGGAGCCCACTGGTCCCAAGATCCTATAATTAAACATGACAAGGCACAACTAATTCAATGAGCCAGCCAGCTGGCAAAACGGGCATTATTTCGAGGTATATGGAGTCATATCCAAAGAAACAGATCCATGCAATTAATTTTTCTTCAAATAAAAATTATGAGATATAATTGAAAAATATAATTTAGTTTTGTATTATATAATATCAAATTAAGGAGATCCTTATTTGCATAGACTAGTTTTGCCAAATAGTCTGCTCTATGTTGTAAAATCTATGTTCTATTCAATAAAAATGAACATTTCCAAAATGGAATCTTTATGACCCATTCACCTTAATTTTTTACAATGTACAGCTCCTGGGCAAAATAAATGTGTCAGGAGAATTTGTTGCGGACAAATTTGTGTGTTAAAATTTGCTAACTACTGGTACTGTGCTGATTCAAATAACAATCAATTCTTTTTCAAGAACCTCTGCAAAACACCAGTTAGCATTCAGTTGGAAAACAAATGCCTAATCTGGGCATTAAGGGGGAAGATCCAGGAGTCAATTACAAACCAGCCCAGGTTGGGGGAGTGGGATAAAGGGAGATGTTCTGCAGTTTTCTGCGGTGAGATCTAAAACACAAGAACAAAGAGGCATTGGTGACCATGTGAACTTCATTGACAGATTCAGAACAAGCTTTGATACTTTCCAGATTACATCTCACATCAGCATGCACTACCCTGTTCTCTTTAAACTGAGTACACGGCCTAGGATTACAGGAAGTATCAATAGTGTACTCAATTACATTTTTTTGATCTCTAGTACTCACACCATTGATCCCACTTTAGGGCATGAACACAAAAGTAAAAGATGCCTCACCAGTGCATGCTAGAGGAGAAATTCACTGTCAGGGTTGCACCTATCAATTGGGATGTGAAACTAAGGCCCCATTGTTCTGAAACAGAAGCAAATTACTTGAGAAATTCAACAGGTCTGGTAGCATTTGTGAAGGGAGGGAATATTTTAAAAGGAAAAGAAAATAGCTGGGAAATGGCAATATTTATGCTGAAGACCAGGGTGGGTAGACGGAGGCAGGCAGAGGTTTGATGGCGGTAAGTTAAAAAGGTGGAAACCTAGACAGGTGGTGTCCAGAGAGAGAGAAAAGAGAAGCATACAGATTGGTGATGATAAGCTGGGAGGGAGATAAATGCTGAATAGGTGCTAACAGGAAGTTAAGAATAGACTGGCTGCGCTGGGAGCAACTTATACATTGCAACCCATACAGAACTTGACTTCCAAAGAGGGGGCCAATGGACTTAATTCTGCTTTCTCCCCACAGATGCTCAGTTTATTCTTTGAAATTTTAAATCTTATCTCTTTCCTGGGCAGCTGTACTCATTCATGCCTGTGGATTAGTGGTTAAGTAGGAAATACTATAGGCAGAATCTTATAGGGGCCTGAGTGATGCGGGCTATGGTGGGATTTGTGGCAGAATTTGGCAAGAAGTCAGTAGAGGCCTATCTCGACTTCAGAATCAATTCACTTCATTGTTATAAATCTGCCAAGCTGCGAAGCAATTTTCTTTTCCAATCCGGACTACATCTTGGTTCATTCAGAAAGAATACCTGACTTTTTGCTGTCTCAAAAATTCTGACTTGTAATAATTCCTCGCTTGCACCGGTAAACTGTAAGTCAACATTATCTCTGCTGTTGTGTTTTGTCATTCACTCATGGGATGTGGATTTTGCTGGCTGGGCCAGCATTTATTGCCCATCAATAGTTGTCCTTGAGGTGGTAGTGAGCTACTTTCTTGAACCACTGCATTCCAAGCGCTGTTAATAGACCAACAGTGCTGTTAGGGAAGGAATTTCAGGATTTTGAACCAGCAACACTAAAGGATGGTGACATATTTCCAAATCAGGATGGTGAGTAGCTTGGAGGAGAACTTGCAGGTTGTGATGTTCCCAAGTATCTGCTGTCCTTGTCCTTCTAGATGGTAGATTTTATGGGTTTGGAAGTTGTTTAAGGAGCGTTGGTGAATATCTGCAGTGCACCTTGTAGATCGTGCACATTGCTCCTATTGAGTGCCAATGGTGGAAGGAGTGGATGCTTGGGGTTGTGGTGCCAAACAAGTGGGCTGCTTTGTCCTGAATGGTGTCAAGCTTCTTGAGTGTTGATGGAGCTGCACTCATCCAGGCAAGTGGAGAGTATTTCATCACACTCCTGGCTTGTGCCTTCCAGATGGTGGACAGGTTCTGGGGAGTCAGGAGGTGAGTTACTCACCTGTAATGAATCAATCCCCTGTACTTATACCAGTTGATAACAACAACTTTAAAACACACTAGATGTGACTTTCCAGTTCCTCCAGCATCTTTCTCTTCTGTATTTATGTCAAGGCCTCTATAACACCTCTGAAACCAACTGTACATGTCTCCTCTGTCTTAATTTCACAGTTCCTATGGGTATGGTAACATAATGGCAATGTTATTGAAGTGCTCCTCCAGAGAACTAGACCAGTACTACAGAGGTATGGGTTCAAATCTGACTGTGGCAGCTTGTCAAATTAATTAGTAATTCTAGTTTATAGACCCACATCAATAATAGTCCTGAAACTGAAACTATCCTTAAAATCCATCTTTGCCAGTATATCCTTCGGGGGAGATAATCTGCTGCCGTTATTGGATCTGGTCTGCATTTGACTCCAGAACCACAACAACTGTCTCTACACAGTCGTTGAGTCAAAATTTTGAACTCCCTCCTAATCGAATTGTGGGCTTACCTACAGTATATGGACTGCTGCAGTGCAAGAAGGCAGCTCACCTTTCCAAGGACAACTGGGGATGGGAAATAAATGCCAGCCTTGTCCATGTTGCATGATTAAATTTTTCAAAATAATGTTGATTTATGCTCTTTTTTCCTACATAATTCCACTTGCCTTTCTCAAAGAAATCCTGGGTCTTTTTACTTAAGCAGTCAATAGAACTTTCTCATCCTGCATTAAAAGAAACTTCTTTGCCAAACAGTGGTGACAATGTGAACTCACCAATACAGGGAGTGGTTGAAGTGAATAGCATATACATAGTAAAGGTGATGCTAGACATGTTTATGAGGGACAAGGGAATAGAGCCTCATGATGATAGATTGAAATGAAGAAAGATTTGAGGCGGCTGAAGTGGAACATAAACATCTGCGTATACTGGTTGTTTCAAATGACCTGTTTCAGTCTTGTACATCCCATGTGATCTTGATATCTTTCGATGAGAATCTTGTTTTTTTCATTCAAATAGTATTTTGTCAGATCTCTCACAAGTCTAGCCAACAGCCAACACCTCATTTTTTTGAGGGCTCCACCCTTAATCTTTCATTATCCATCAACGTTCTTGGCTGCATATCTCTTCCAATCCCAAATGAAGTTCCCATACCTTCACTACTAAAGCTGCTGCTCCAAAAAGTATGTCTTCATTTGTCTTGTCCCTGAACTACTTTTACCTTTCTATGAAGGTTAAATTTACTCAAGATTGAATACTGTTCCTGTAAGTGGGTAGGGACTGGAGGAGCTCTACAGGTCTTCCTTTATCATTCCTGGACAGGACACAAGCAAAATTATGTTATCTGATGATGATTCTATTGTTATTCTAATTTACAACTTTTCTCTCCAACTATTCTTCTATTTTCTGATCCTCTGAATACTCCTTCTAGTTCTTCCTAAGCTTCAATCATACTTTACTACTTGCGCTTTCCTTTCCTGACTGTTGCCCTGTGCTGAAATTAGTACACAGCCTTTTTACTTCATTCAGTGCTGGTGCTGTCATCTGAGAGTCAAAGGGTGACAGATTGAAGATCCCATTCAGGTTACTTGCACATATAATCCAGGCTAACACTGGTACAGTGCTGAACAAGTGCTACAGTGCCAGAAATGCCAAATTGAAATGAGATATCAAACAAGTCAATAGCATTACTCAGAGAAAAGGATGGAAGTTCATCAACTTTGTTTGTCAAGATTATGTTTCAACCAACAGTAAAGAAACAGGATGATCAGGGCATTTGTCCCAATGCTGTACGTGGGGCCTAACTGCAGATAGATTGACTGCCGTGTTTCATCACATCACAAATTGTGAGTACACCTGCAAGGTACTTCAGTGTCTTGAAGCACTTTGTGAAATCTTGAATTAAGAGCAATTCCTTTTGTTAAATCTTCCTTTTAGGAATTGAAGATGATGGGCCTTCTTTTATGTCTCACTTTTTCCCCTTTTACTGAACCTAACAGGCTTTCAGATTGTAGGCACTACTTAAGCAATTCTTTTACATTTCCCTTATCTGTTGTATTTCTTTAACCTTACTGGATATTTGGTAATTTGAGCTTTGACCCTCCATAAGGCTTCTCCATTTAGAGAAGAATCCTCGGGAATGTTGCACAATCCCAGGGTTTGCCTAATTTATTTTTCTATTTATTTCACACCAGAGTTTATATCCTTATTATTTCTGCTACAAAAGCAAAATATTCGCTCTGCAAAGGAAACCTTCTGCGTTGAAAATAATTTATTTCTATAAATGGCCTTGGACAAGGTGAATGTAATTTAGAAATAGCTAGAGTTAAAGTGGAAGTTGCAAGTTTTTACAGAGCGGCAAGATGGAGATTAATGCTTAACTATCTGCACGAATGCAGCCATATCCTTTGATCTGTGGATAAACCAGCATGCAAAGGAATTCTTCTTGATGCTAATTAAATTATATTTGGTCAAAACATTAAGTAGGGTTGGAAAAGCTGTGAACAGCTGCGTGTAAAATCCGTTTGATACACAGAACATACCATTCTATCTTTGGGTTTGTGGATTGACAGCTCTTTTGAAGAGATTTTCTGATCAATTTATATGCTCCTGTCTTGGGCTCAACATATTCAGTTCAGTTTCTAGAATTGACAGTTGGACACTAAGCACTGGGTAGGGATAATACCTCATTCTCAAACAAATACTGTTTTAAGAGTCTCAAAAGAACTGCTTTTTCCAATTGTCTGACAGATTATCAGACTGTGCAAGAAGTCCTGAAAGTATTTTAACCTCTCTGGTCTCAGGAACTGGTGGAAATACTCAGCTGGTTTTCCACCATCTGAGAAAAAAATTAATGTTTCAGAATGATAAAGAAAGATCATCAACTTGAAACATCTGGTGGAATTTGACCCCAGGTTGTTGGCTCGCAGATGGGTGACAGGGTAAAATCCCAGAGACTCTTCGGGCTGGCTCCTGATGTAGTCCTGCCGCTGAGGAATTTCCCCAGGCCATTTGTGGAGAGGCTATTGACTCATCCAATGATGCCACTGAAGGGATTTCTATAATTATTTTCCAAGCTTGTATGCGTAGCCCTGGCATAAAAATAAGAACATAAGAATTAGGATCAGGAAAATGCTCGATTCTGGTCTGCCATTCAATAAGATCATGGCTGATCTGCAAAAGTTGTTGGGAAAGAATACACATTTTAACAACAACTTTGCAGTCGACTTCTACTATTGCTCAAGCCCTAAGCTGGGACTGTGGGTTGTCAACAGCGATGGAATTGCATCCAAGTATAAATCATATTATTAAGGAGGAGAGGCAATAACACAGAAAAGGAACTGAGAGAAAGAGACATACAAGAGATAAACACACATACATAGTCCTTTTGAGTAAAAATAAATCCTAAGCAGCTTTGGGGATTCTGACAAGCATGAGGGTGAACATTTTAACAAGATAGTCATAGTTTGTACAAAGACTGAATGAAACGCAACAACAGGTGACATTAAGGCAATAATTTAAGGAAAGGTACAGAGCACAGAATAATCCTTTCACATCAGTCACAGCTACATCCTTTAAAACAACAGGGCAATTAAACTGGTTGATATAAAAGAGATAGAATTTGCTGAATTGGTATTCCATTTAAATGCCAAGGTCTCCTGCCAACCACAGTGGATCTGAGAATGATTACAAAAAGAAGCAGTTAGAGCCAGAAGCAAGGCTTTTTCACTGGCAGTTTGTATAGCTCCCCATAGACAACTATGCTGCAAAAACCTAAGATCAAAACTTCAAAGCAAAACAGCCACTTAGAGGAAATAACCTAGAAGATAGCTCAAAAGGCACTGGCTATCTCTTAGAACAAATCATTATGAAAACAAAACATGGTGAGAAAATATTTTGTGTTCAGCATTGCCTTCCAAATTCCATAAACCTCAAATTCAGTGAGAATATTTTGACAATTATTGCCTTCCAATGGATTGTGGATTTTCAAAATTTGCAGATCACACCAATTGCGGAGTATTGTGACATAAGCAGATTGACAAGACTATAAGATACAGGAAGAGAATTAGGCTATTCAGCCCATCAGGTCTGCTTCATCATTCGATCATGCCTGATATGTTGCTCAGCCCCATTCTCCCCATAACCCTTGATTCCCCTACTAATCAAGATCCTATCTATCTCTGTCTTAAATACACTCAATGACTTGGCCTCCACAGACTTCAGTAGAAACGATTTCTGCAGATTCACCACCCTCTGGTTGAGAAACATTCCTCCTTATCTCAGTTCTAATCCATCCTTCACTCTGAGGCTGTGCCCTTGGATCCCCTTTACAATCCATATAAATGATCTGCAGCAGGGACAGAATGTAACAGTGAAATTCACAGAGGATACTAAAATAGGTGGGAACGCAGGCTGTGATGAATAGATAAAGAGTTCACAACTAGAAACAAAAACAGAAATTGTTGGAAAATTTCAGCAGGTCTGTCAGTATTTGTAGACAGAAACCTGTTAACGGGTCCAGTGACCCTTCTTCAGAACTGGGCAGTTTACAAATGGATATTGACAGGTTAGGAGAATGGTCCAAAATCTGGCAGATGGAGTATCATGAGCTTAGGTGCAAGGTTGCCTATTTTGGCTGAAAAAAATGTGAAAAATGAAAAAAAAGTGCATCAGTGCAGAGGGATCTTGGTCTCATTGCGCACGAATTGCAGAAAGTGGGTATGCAGGTGCAACATATAATAAGAAAGTCAAATGGATTTTATTACACTTATTGCAAAAGGACTGAATTATAGAAGTAAAAGAAGTTGTTACAATTATATACTGCATTGGTGAGACTACACGTGGCATATTGTGTCCGGTTACTTACTTGATGAAGGACATGATAGCACTGGAGGTTCACCAGATTAATTTCAGGGATGCAAGGGCTGCTGTGTGAGGAGTGGTTGAATAACTTAAGCTTATTCTTATTGGAGTTCAGAAGAATAAGGAGATTCTGACTAGAGTATGTAAAATGCTGAAGGGGATGATATGATGTTCCACCTTGTGGGACAATCTCAAATAAGAGGTCACAGATATTGACTGACAGCAGGGAGGTTTGAAACTGAGATGAAGAGAAACTGCTTCTTTCAGAGGATTGTGAATCTGTGGAACTCACTGCCCCAAAGTGCAGTCGAGGCAGAATCAATCAATGGATTCCAGAAAGAAATGGATATATTTCTGATGAAAAGCAGGATAAAGGGCTATGGGGAGCAGCAGAAGAGTGGAGTTGAGACCAGGATAAGATCAGCCATGATCATGTTAAATGGTGGAGCAGGCTCAAAAGGGCTGAATTGCCTATCCTGCTCCTCATTCCTATGTTCCCAGTCTCTCCTACTAGTGGAAACAACTCCTCCATATCCACTCTATCCAGGCTTCTCGGAATTGTCTAAGTTTCAATCAGATCTCCCCACCTCTCATCCTTCTAAACTCCATCAAGTATGCCTCCAGAGTCCTTAACCACTTCACAAAATTACAAGCCCTTCATCCCCAGGATCATTCTTGTTAATATCCTCTGGACTCCCTCCAATGCCAACACATCTTTCCTTAGATACAGGGTCCAAGATTGCTCACAATATTCCAAAAGTGATCTGACCAGATCCTTGTCCAGTATCAGCAGTACATCTCTGCTCTTGTACTCTAGCCCTTTCAAAATGAATGCTAACACTGCATTTTCCTTTTTAACTGACAACTGAACCTTCATGTTAACCTTAAGAGAATTCCGAACAATGACTCCCAAATCTTTTTGTGCTTCATATTTCTGAAGCCTTTCCCCATTTAGAAAATACTCCACTTCTTTATTCTTACCAACAAAGTGTGTAGCCGCACACTTTCCCATATTGTATTCTATCTGCTATTTATTTGTGCATTCTTCTGCAGCCTCCCTGCTTCCTCAACACAAATGCCAGGTGATGACCATCGCCAACAAGTGAGAATCTAAGCATCACCTCTTGACATTAAATAGCGTTTCCAATATCAACATCTTAGGGGTTACTATTGACCAGAAACTCAACTGGACTAGCCATATAAATAAGTGGCTACACAAATAGATCAGCATCTAGGAATCCTGTAGCAAGTAACTCACCTCCCAACTTACCAAAGCCTTTCCACCATCTGCATGGCACAAGTGATGGAATATTCCCCATTTACTTGGACGAGTGTAGCTCCAACAACAGTCAAGAGGTTTGAGACCACCTAGGACAAAGCAACCCATTTGATTAGCACCACATTCACAAGCATCCTCTCCCTCCACCACTGATGCTCAGTAGCAGCAGCATGCACTATCTACAAGATGAATTGCTGATATTCTTCAAGGCTCCTTAAACAGCATCTTTGAAAGCCATGACCACTTCCATCTAGAAGGACAAGGGCATCAGATACATGGAAATACCACCACCTGAAATTTCCCTTCTAAGCCACTCACCACCCTGACTTGGAAATATATTGCTTGTCCTTCACTGTCACTGGGTCAAAATCCTGGAATTCCCTCCCTAAGGGCATCGTGGGTCAACTGACAGCACCTTGACTGTAGTGACGCAAGAAAGCAGCTCATCACACCTTCTTAAAGGTAATTGTTGATGGACAATAAATGTTGGCCCAGTCATCAATGCATCTATGAATGAACAAAAAGAAAGTGAAGTCTTGAGGGAGTTTGAAGATTTACAAGAATAGTTCCAGGAGTAAGGATTTTAGCCTATTTGTTCATAGAATCCATATAGTGTGGAAGCAGGCTATTCAGCCTATCAAGTCCACACTGACCCTCGGAAAACCATTCCACCCTATCCCTGTAACCTTGCATTTCCATTGCTAGTCTATCTAGCATGCACATCCCTGGACACTATGGGCAATTTAGCATGGCCAGTTACCTAATTGGCACACATTTGGACTGTGGGAGGAAACCCACACAGACACGAGGAGAACATGCAAACTCCACACAGAAAATTACACAAGGGTAGAACCAAACCTGGGTCCATGGCACTGTGAGGCAGCATGTCGCCCCATGTGTATAGACCAGAGAAACTGTAGTCATTCTCCTTGAGAATGTGAAGCAAAGATTTGATCGAAATGTAAAAAAATCATGTAAGGTCTAACAGAGTAGACAGGGAGAAACTGTTCCTATTGGCAGACTGGTCGAGAGCCAGAGGCCACGGATTAATGGTGAATGTCAAAAGAACAACTGTGACGTGAGGAAAATCCTTTTTTACATGGCAGTTAGTTAGGATCTGGAATACACTACCCGTGAGTGTGTAAGGAGCAGCTTCAACACAGGCTTTCAAAATAAATTGTATAAATATTTGCAGGACAATGACAAAGAGTGGGGGAGTGTGACTTGTTGAATTGCTTTTAGAGAGAACCTGTACAGGCAACCAAGCTGAACAGCCTCCTTCAGTGCTGTACATATTCTATGATTTTCTTCCATTATTCATTCAAAGCACACAGCACAGGCTAATCTAAACAAAGAAGTATTGGAAAAATTCAGCAGATTTGGCAGCATCTGTGGGGGAAGCAAGTGTTACTATCGAATCCAATATGACTTTTCTTTGGAACTTTCAAGTCATATTGAACTGTGCTTCCTCCCGTACACGTGCTGCCAGACCTGCTGAGTTTTTCTGACACTTTGTTTTGATTTCAGATCTCCAGTACAAGCAGTACTTTGTTTCTCACCTAAACACAATCAGGGTAGAAGTAAAATTTAAATTAGATTGGAGATACAATGGCTTAACATACACTTCAAATTAGTCAATAAGTACTAATTTTGGGCATATCTGATATCTCACAGAGAAATGCCACTCTGACCATGCACCAACGAGACCAGTTATTCTAAGTGTTTGACCCTATGCTGTGCAATTCTAGGTAGATGTCTCTACAGGCGGATTGAGCACTGATTCATTGATAATTTTCTTAAATTACATGTAACTGATAAAAATAGTTTATTGATTGTAAGTGGTTGCTAGGAACACAAATTGGTTTGAATATAATCTGGTTGGTTTGATTTGATTTATTACAGTCACGTGTTCCTAAGTACAATGAAAAGCTTTGTTTGCGAGCAGTACAGGCAGATCATAGTAAGCAAGGACATACAGAGCATAAGGTGCTTAGACAGAGTGAGGCATACAGGTTACACTGCAGAGGAGGTGCATATTCCTATGTATCTGCTGCCCTTGTCCTTCTAGATGGAAGTGATCATGGTTTTCAAAGAGGCTGTTTAAGGCCTTGGTGAATACCTGCAAAGCATCTTGTGGATAGTGCACATTGCTGCTCTAAGCAGCAATGGTGGAGGGAGACAATGTTTGTGGCGAATGGAATTCAATCCAAATAAGTGTGAGGTGATGCACTTGGGCAGGACAAATAGGCAAGGGAATACATGATGAGTAGGTTGGACATTGGGAAGCACCAAGGATCAGAGGGACCTTGGCGTGCATGTCTACAGGTCCCTTAAGGTAGAAGGACAGGTAGATAAAGTGGTTAAGAAGGCATATGGGAGACTTACCTTTATCAACTGAGATACAGAGTTTTTGAGCAGGGAAGTGATGCTAAAACTGTAGAAAACATAGTTGAACATAGCCAGAGTAAAGTATTGTGTGCAGTTTTGGAATTCACATTACAGGAGGGATGTGATTGCACTGGAGAGAACTCAGGTGAGATTGAGAAGAGTGCTGCCTGGGCTGGAGGATTCAAAGTGTGGAGAGAGATTGGATACGGATTGGGGTTGTTTTCCTTGGAGGAGAGGAGACTCAAGGGGAACATGATTACAATATTTAAAATTAAGAGGAGCACAGACAGGGTAGACAAACAGATTTAAGGTAAGGGACAGGAGATTTTAAGGGAATGTGAGGAAATTTTCTTCTTCATCTAGTGGATGGTGGGAATCTTAAACTCACTGGCTGCAACGGTGGTGGAGGCAAAAACCGTCATAACATTTAAGTATTTAGATGTGCAATTATGATGTGATGGCATAAAAGGCAGTGGGCCACGTGGTAGAAAATGGGATTATAATAGTTAGATGGCTGTTTTTGACCTGTACAGGGTTGATGGGTCGAAGGGCTTTTTTGTACTGTGAACCTCTAGGACTCTACATAAACCATTTCAACTGCACTATTATCATCCATATCTGGGCCTGGGAATTACACCATTTTCAAGCCTGCTAATAGCTCGTCCATCAATATGCTAAGTAATTCATGTATGATGTAAACATGCCAGTGTTGGACTGGAGTGGACAAGGTCAGAAATTACATAACACCAGGTTATAGTCCAACAGGTTTATTTGAAAAACACAAGCTTCCTGAGCCCCATTGTTTCTTCAGGTATTAGTGAGAGAGGAAGTATCAGACACAGAATTTATAACTAAAAGATCAAAGGGCCACACCACTGATGAGCAAGTATTAAACAAACCTAAGATGCTATTAAATCTTTAATCAGTTATAAGGTTTTAATTGATTAATATGTGCATGTAAATCCCCGAATGCTCTCAAGATCCATCACAACACGGTCATCAAATCAGCAGACAAGGGAGCAGCCATCGTTATACAGAATAGAAGGGACCACTGCAAAGATGCATATTGACACAGGTGAACAACCAGGAACACTGCAGACAACTACTTGCTGATCTGACCAAAGAACACACCCATCAACTGGACAGACTCGTCAAGACTTTTGATCCAGTCCTTCGGATTACCCTACGCACTCTCATCCCGCATAGGGGACTTCTACTGCCTTCCAAAGATGCACAAAGCCGACACACCTGGACGTCCCATTGTATCAGGCAATGGGACCTGTGTAAGAACTTCTCTGGCTATGTCAACAGCATCCTTGAAACCATTGTACAGGGAACCCCCAACTTCTGTCGTGATGCTACAGATTTCTTAGAGAAACTCAGCACCCACAGACCAGTCAAACCAGGAACATTCCTTGTAACAACGTTTTGGCACTCTACACCAACAACCCCCATGATGACAGCATCGCTGCAACAGCCTCAGTACTCATTACCACCAACGGCCAATTTCCAGACACCATCTTACAACTCATCTGCTTCTTCCTCGACCACGACGTTTTCACCTTCAACAACCAGTTCTTCACGCAGACGCACAGAACAATCATGGGAACCAGATTTACTCCCCAATATGTCAACTATTTTCATGCACAGGTTCGAAGAATACTTCTTTGCTGCACAGAACCTCTGACCAATGCTATACACCTGATACATTGATGACATTTTCTTCCTTTGGACTCATGGCGAGGAATCACAAACAGCTACATAGCGATATCAACAAGTTTCATCCCATCATCAAACATACCATGGACCACTCTTTAGAATCAGTCTCATTCTGGGAACGATGCATCTCCATCAGGGACAGACACCTCAGTACCTCATTCTACTGCAAGCCTACAGATAACATCACAATGCTGCACTTTTCTAGCTTCCACCCTAAACATGTTAAAAACAGCCATCCCCTATGGACAAGCCCTAAGCATACACAAGATCCGTTTGGATGAGGAGGAACACCTGAAGGTGTTGAAGGGTGCCTTTATGGAACAGGATATGATGCTCAACTCATCGATTCGAAAAATTCAATGTTTCAACATGCCACAGCGAAAAACTGTAATGACCTCCTCAGAAGACAGACACAAGATACTTCCAATAGCGTACCCTTCGTCGTCCAGTACTTCCTGGGAGTGGAGAAACTATGCCATGTTCTTTGCAGCCTTCAACATATTTTTGATGACCATAAGCACCTCGCCAAGATCTTCCCCACAAGTCCAGTTCTCGCCTTCAACAACCTCCAAACGTTAAACAGATCATTGTTCGAGAAAATAGGGCGGCACAGTGACTCAGTGGTTAGCACTGCTGCCTTGCAGCACCAGGGACCTGGGTTCGGTTCCACCCTCGGGCGACTGTCTGTGTGGAGCTTGTACTTTCTCCCTATGTCTGCATGGGTTTCCTCCGGGTGCTCCAGTTTCCTCCCACTGTCCAAAAAAAATGTGCAGGCTAGGTGGATTGGCCATGCTAAATTGCCCATAGTGTTCAGGATGTGCACGCCAGGTGGGTTATTAGGGGAATGGGTCTGAGTGGGATGTTCTGAGAGTCGGTGTGGACTTGTTGGGCCGAAGGGCCTGTTTCCACACAGTAGGGATTCTATGATTCTATGAAAACTACCTAGCCTTCAGGACAACATCAAACACAACATTATACAGCCCTGTCATGGCAGTCTCTGCAAGACATGTCAGATCTTCGACTTGAACACTACTATCACACGTGGAAACTCCACTCATCACATGCACGGCAGATACTCATGTGACTAGCCCAATGTTGTCCCTCTCATACGCTGCGGGCAAGTATACTCCAAGGCATGGTAAGTTGGCGAAACCATGCAGTCACTATGACAACGCATGAATGGAAACCACGTAACAATCGTCTGACCGGGATGTTCCCTCCCAGTGAGGAACACTTCAGCAGTCAAGGACATTCGGTCTCGGATCTTCGGGTAAATGTCCTCCAAGGCGGACTTCAGGATAGACAATAACGCAGAGTTTGGTGCCCATGAGGACGGCCTCAACTGGGACCTTGGGTTCATGTCACACTACAGGTGACTCCACCACACTATACATTCTAACACACACACGTGGATCTATGGGGTGAATTTGTATTTGCTGATACATTTTATTTTGTTCAAAAAGCACACAATAAATAGATAGTCAATCAGTGTGTCATTTTATAAATTCCTACTTTAGAAATAAAACCAGTCTGACTTCAAACCAAAACACAAACAGATTCTAAACAAGGCCCCACACCTAACATGCATTGTCTGACCTCAAATGTCACCTCTTCTTTACACTGATAAAACCTTTAGTTCTCTCAGGACAATGATTTGAAAAGAATTCAGGGATTGCATATACATTTTAATTAATTAAAACCTTCAAACTGATTAAAGATTTAACAGCATCTTAGGTTTGTTTAATACATCCTCATCAGTGGTGTGACCCTTTGATCTTTTACTTATAAATTCTGTGTTGGACACTACCTCTCTCACTCACACCTGAAGGAGTAAGGCTCTGAAAGCTTGTGTTTTCAAATAAACTTGTTGGACTATAACCTGGTGTCGTGTGATTTCTAATCTAATTCAAGTATGCTACAGTCCCCACGCCCTTTTTCTATACCACAAAGTCTTTCTCTACAGTGAATACAGATGCAAAGAACTCATTTAAAACATCAGCTATGTCTTCTATTTCCACACACACACACACACACACACACACACACACACACACACTTTGGTCCCTAATGGGCCCTACTATTCCCCTGGTTCCTCTCTTGCCCTAATATACCTACAAAACCCCTTCAGATTTTCCTTAATGTTACACACCAGTAGTTTTTTTTCCATTTTCACTCTTTGCTTCCCTAATTTCCTTTCAAATTAACCCCGTCTATTTCCTATTCATGTCTGGGGCATTCATTGTTTTGAGCTTTCAGCATCTGCCATATGCTTCCTTTTCTTGCTTATCCAATTCTGTACATCCTGAGCTACACAGCACCAATTGGGATCAGATGTTCTCAGGGAAATGCACAATAGAAATGTGGCAGTTGTTTAGGGAGCAGTTGCTACAGATACTGGATAGGTTTGTCCCACTGAGGCAAGGAAAGGATAGTAAGGTGAAGGAACCTTGGATGACAAGACATGTTGAACACCTAGTCGAGAGGAAGAAGGAAGCAAGGATTGGATAGGGCTCTAGAGGTCTACAAGGTATCCAGGAAGGAACTGAAGAATGGACTTAGGAGAGCTAGAAGGGAGTATGAGAAAACCTTTGGGTTTTCCTTGATCCTACCCGCCAAGGCTTTCTATACTTACGTGAGGAATAAGAGGACGGCCAGAGACAGGGTAGGGCTGATCAGGGATAGTGGAGGGAACTCGTGTGTGGAGTCAGAGGAGGTAGGGGAGGTCCTTAATGAATACTTTGCTTCAGTATTCACCAGTGAGAGGGACCTTGACATTTGTGAGGACAGAATGAAACAGGCAGATATGCTCAAACAGGTTGATGTTAGGAAGGAGGATGAGCCAGAAATTTTGAAAAACATGAGGATAGATAAGTCACCTGGGCCAGACGGGATATACCCAAGGTTACTACGGGAAGTGAGGGAAGAGATTGCTGCCCCTTCGGCAATGATCTTTGCGTCCTCACTGTCCACTGGAGTAGTGCCAGAAGATGGGAGGGTGGCAAATGTCATTCCCTTGTTCAAGAAAGGGAATGGGATAATCCTGGGAATTACAGACCGGTCAGTCTTACTTCTGGGAAAATTATTAGAGAGGATTCTGAGAGATAGTATTTATGATTATTTGGAAAAACACAGTTTGATTAGAAATAGTCAGCATGGCTTTGTGAGGGGCAGGTTATGCCTCACAAGCCTTACTGAATTCTTTGAGGATGTGACAAAACACATTGCTGAAGGTAGGGCAGTGGATGTGGTGTATATGGATTTTAGCAATGCATTCGATAAGGTTCTACATGGTAGGCTCATTCAGAAAGTAAGGAGGCATGGGATTCAGAGAAATTTGGCTGTCTGGATACAAAACTGGCTGTCTAATAGAAGACAGAGAGTGGTCGTAGATGGAAAATATTCAACCTGGAGCTCTGTGACCAGTGGTGTGCCACAGGTATCTGTTCTGGGACCTCTGCTCTTTGTGATTTTTATAAATGACTTGGATGAGGAATTCGAAGGGTGGGTTAGTAAGTTTGCCTATGACATGAAGGTTGGTGAAGTTGTGGACAGCATGGAGGGCTGTTGTAGGTTGCAACGGGACATTGACAGGTTGCAGAGCTGGGTAAAGAAGTGGGAGATGGAATTCAACCCAGAAAAGTGTGAAGTAATTCATTTTGGAAGGTCGAATTTGAATGCAGAATACAGGGTTAATGGCAGAATTCTCAGCAGTGTGGAGGAACAGAGGGATCTTGGGGTCCACACCCATAGATCCCTCAAAGTTGCGACCCAAGTTGATAGGGTTGTAGAGAAGGCGTATGGTGTGTTGGCTTTCATTGGCAGGGGAATTGAGTTCAAGAGCCGTGAGGTTATGCTGCAGCTCTATAAAACTCTGGTTAGACCACACTTGGAATAATCTGAGGAAGGTTCATTGGACCCGAAACGTTAACTCTGTTTTCTCCTTCACAGATGCCGCCAGACCTGCGGAGCTTTTCCAGCAACTTTGTTTTTGTTCCTGATTTACAGCATCCGCAGTTCTTTTGGTTTTTACTTGGAATAGTGTGTTCAGTTCTGGTCACCTCATTACAGGAAAGATGTGGAAGCTTTAGAGAAGGTGCAGAGGAGATTTACCAGGATACTGCCTGGACTGGAGGGCAGGTCTTATGAGGAAAGGTTGAGGGAGCTAGGGCTTTTTTTAAATTGGAGCAAAGAAGGATGAGAGGTGACTTGATAGAGGTTTACAAGATGATGAGAGGCATAGATAGAGTGGATAGTCAGAGACCTTTTCCCAGGGCGGAAATGATTACTACAGGGGGGCATAATTTTAAGCTGATTGGAGGAAGGTATAGGGGAGATGTCAGAGGTAGGTTCTTCACACAGAGAGTGGTGGGCGTGTGGAATGCGCTGCCGGCAGTGGTAGTGGAGTCAAGTGGATACTTTAGAGACTTCTAAGCGACTCCTGGATAGGCACATGGAGGATAGTAAAACATAGGATATGCAGGGTAGATTGATCTTAGTAGGATAATAGGTTGGCACAACATCATAGGCCGAAGGGCATGTACTGTGCTGTACTGTTCTATGTTCTATCCCTTGATATCCAGGATTCTCTGCACTTGTTGGTCTCAGCTTTCAACATTGTGGGAACATGTTTACCCTGCATTCTCACTGTTATCCTTTGGAATGTCTCCCAGTGCTCTGATGTAGATTTATTTGCAAGTAGCTGCTCCCACTTTGGCCAGATTCTGTCAGTCCTTATTATTATCAGCATCTCCCAATTCAGAACCTTTATTTCTGGTCCATCCTTTGTCTTTATCTATAATTATCTTAAACCTCACTAAATTATGATCACTATCACTAAACATTCCCCCAGCACCACACCCTATGTTGTAGGTCTTGCTACGTGCTGGATTAAAAAGCTGTCCTAGATACATTATAAGAACTTCACCCCTTCAAAGCACTTTCACACTCTTTTTGTCCCAGTTAATATTGGTGAAGTAGAAATTCCCTGTTTTTATTACCTGATTATGTTTTACCCTTCTCTAAGATTTGTCCACCCATCTGTATTTCTATCTCTCCCTCAGACCCTCAGCAAAGTGATTGCCCCTCTTTTTAAGTTCTACCCATATGGCCTTATTTGAGGAGCCTTCCAAGATACCATCCCTCCTTATGGTAATAACGAGCAAAGAGACCTTAGAGTGCAGGTTCATAGTTCATTGAAAGTGGAGTCAAAGGTGGATAGGATGGTGAAAAAGGCGTTTGGTACACTTGCCTTTATTGGCCAGTGTGTTGAGTATAGGAGTTGCAAAGTCATGTTACGGCTATACAGGATATTAGTTAAGCCACTTTTGGAATACTGCATTCAATTCTCCCTGCTCTAGGAAAGATGTTATGAAACTTGGAAGGGTTCAGAAAAGATTTACAAGGATGATGCCAGGGTTGGAGGGTTTGAGCTATAGGGAGACGCTGAATAGGCTGGGGCTATTTTCCCTGCAGTGTCGGAGGCTGAGGGGTGACCTTACAGAGGTTTATAAAATTACAAGGAGCATGGATAGGGTGAATAGCCAAGGTCTTTTCCCCAGGGTAGGGGAGTCCAAAAATAGAAGACATAGGTTTAAGGTGAGAGGGGAAAGACTTAACAGGCAACTTCTTCACAGCAGGTGGTGCACATATGGAATGAGCTACCAGAGGAGGTGGTGGAGGCTGGTACAATTACAACATTTAAAAGGCACCTGGATGGTTACATGAATAGGAAGGATTTAGAGGGATCTGTGCCAAATGCTGGAAAATGGGACTAGATTAATTTAGGATATCTATTTAGCATGGAGGAGTTGGATCAAATGGTCTGTTTCCATGTCGCACAGCTCTTTGATTCTATTTGATTCCTTAATCAATATCGCGACACCACCTCCTCTTTTACACCTTTCCTTGTCTTGCCTGAAGACTCTACATCCCAGAAAATTGAGCCATCAGCCCTGTCCCTACCTTAACTATGTCTTTGTGGCAGCAATGATATCACATTCTCAGGCATCAATCAACAACCTCAACACATCAGATGCATTAAAATACATGCTATCTACCCTGCCATGCTCCCTCTGCCTTGACTATATTCACACTGCCTTCTAGGCTGCTTTGATTCTTCTTCCATACTTCTCTATGCATCTCTTTTGACTATACCTTCACGCTGTATCCCCCCCTCCCCCCACTCCACTGCCAAATGAGTTTAAAACCCCAACAACCACACTAGCAAATCACCCCACAATGACGTTGGGCCCACTCCAGTTGACGAGCAAGCTTTTCATGCAGAGAGTAGTGTATGTATGGAATGAGCTGCCAGAGGAGGTGGGTACAATTACAACATTTAAAAGGCATCTGGATAAGTACCTGAATAGGAAGGGGCTAGAGAGTGAAATGGACCAATGCTGGCAATCCAAATATTGTGTCATATATGGATGGGGTGGTTAAAAAGGCATTTGGCACTCTTATCTTCATTGCTCAGTCCTTTGAACGTAGGAGTTAGGAAGACATATTGAGGTTGTACAGAAGCTGCAAAGGGTTCGGAAGAGATTTACCAGGATGTTGCTGGGTATGGAAGGATTGAGTTATAAAGAAAGGCTGGTACTTTTTTCACTGGAGTGTAGAAGGTTGAGAGGCAACTTTATAGAAGTTTATAAAATAGAGGGGTATAGATAGAGTTAATGTCTTTTCCCCAGGTTGGGGGATTTCAAGACTAGCGGGCACATTTTAAGGTGAGAGGAAAAAGGTTTAAAAAAAGACATGAGGGGCAAATTTTTACACATGGGGGGTTCACATGTGTAACGAACTTCGTGAGGAAGTGGTGGATGTGGGTCCAATTACAATGTTTAAAAGACATTTAGAAGTACATGAATAGGAAAGGTTTGGAGGGATACGGGCCAGGACCAGGATCAGGCAGGTGGGATTATTTTAGTTTGGGACTATGTTTGGCATGGACTGGTTGGACCAAAGGGTCTGTTTCCATGCTGTATGACTGTATGACTCTAATTGGGAATAGATCAGTTTCGGAAATCTGGTCAGCATGGACAAGTTGGACTGGTGGGTCTGTTTCCATGCTGTAGAACTCTATGACTCTATCTTTCCCAGAAATGAAGACAGTGATCCAGCAATCTAAATCATTCTGTCCTGCTCCAATTCTTCAGCCACAATTTGATCTGCTCTGAGGGTTGGTTAGCTCAGTTGGCTGGACGGCAGGCTTGCACAGTGACACCAACAGTGTGGGTTCAATTCCTGCACCTGTTGAGGTTACTATGAAAGACACTCCTTCTTAACTTCTCCCCTCACCTAAGGAATGTTAAATTTCTGGTTACCAGTCATCTCTCTCTAAAACAACTTTACGTTCAATCTGTTCTATCTCCCTATTCCTGTACTCACTGGCACATGACATCAAGAATAATCCAGAGATTTGAGGTCCTGTTAATCTGCTACCTAAATTCTTGTTGCAGAACCTCGTCCCTTTTTCTACCTTTGTAATTGATCCCACTATGAGCTATTATTTGACTGTTCTCTCCCCCCTTCAGAATGCACTGTAGCTGTTCAGTGACATCAAATGGAAACAAGGAGGCCTCAATACTCTTCATGATTAAGTCTCCTACTACCCATTACTCACCTTCTCTTTCTGCATTGGACTCTAGTTGCACTGCCCAGAAGAACTGTCACTCTCACTGTTTTCCAATCTGCTTGAACTGGAAAATCTGCTGGAGTGAGATGCACTTTAGGCTTGCCTGGCTACCTGCCTACAGTCCTTCTTCTGTCTGATGATCTCCTCACATCGATTTCCTTTAGCTGCTGTCTGCTACATCTAAAAATGTGGTATCTACGCTATTCTCAGCTTTCCAGATGCACTGCTGAGCCTGCAGCTGATGATCAAATTGATCAAATCAGTAGCATGTCCTGCAGATGTGGTTGTCCAGACTGTTGGGAACAATTAAGATTTCTCACATTCTGCAGGTCTGCAACAAACGGGACTGAGCTCCCTACCATACCTACTCCAGTCTTAACTTCCACTCGTTAACATTTAATCTACTTCTGTTACCCTACTTTGGCTTCATTGTATTTCTTTATTGTGTCCGTGTAGTCCTTAGCTCTAGATAAGCTATACTTAGACTCGAAACATTAACTCTGTTTTTCCTCTCTTTCTGCAGTTTCTGTCAGAACTGCTGAGTTTCTTTAGTACTTTTGGCTTTTACTTCAGATAGGAAGTATCATGTTTTTTTCATTTCAGAGGCAATTTGCAGGAACTTGCTTGTCCAAATGTTTGTAAGAATCATTGGGACATCCTTCAGCGTTGGTTAAAAGGATAAAAGCCAGCGCTGGGAATTTTAAATAAAATTGTTGGAGAAACTCAGCAGATCCAGCAGCATCCGCAGGGAGAAAACAGAGTAGACGTTTCAAGTTCGGTGACTCTTCATCACTGATAGCAGCTACGAAAAAGTGGTATTTATGCTGAAGATCAGGATGGTGGGGGTGGAATATGTGAGCGGTAAGTGGGGACGGAGCCCAGAGAGGGGACGATGTATAAACGGAGTAGGTAGACGATTATTGGTAATAAACCAGAACAGGCCACGTACGGAATAAGTGACAATATGAGCTGGGAGTATGAGATAAGGGATAGGCTGTGTTGAAAGCAACCCATATCATAACAGGACCAGGGTATGGGTATAAAAACATGGAAAAGGCGTAATCAGGCTTTAAAGATTTTGAACTTAGATGTCGAATCCTTGAGTCTGGGAATTTTAAACTTGCTGCTCTAGATTACAACCTCCGACGTGCTGACGGCAGACCGCCGCCTATTTACTAGTCAGTCATTGGCTTATTCTACCGGGGTTGGGCTTGTTACTGTTCCGTTCTCTGATTGGCGCAGGCGCCCACCAATCGGGAACGGCTCGGTCTCAGCATTCCAGGGGCGACTCGCGCTGTCAATCAAAAGCAGCCGGTTTCAAGGCTCCCCTTTTACCATTCCCTGCGCGCCGCTTTCGGAGTTTCAAATTCGCAACAATACAGCGAACAAGCGAGCATCAACCTTAGCTGTCACTTTCTCCAAATTACCATCTCTCCTTTTCCTGGGTAGTTTCCCAACTTCAGTGCGCAAAAACGAAACACTTTGTAAATTCACCATATTAATGTTGCATGCAAACTAACTTTTCTATCTGTAAGTCGAATTCCATTAACACAAGGAGGCTTAAATAATTAAGCGTCACACTTTCAAGGTCAGTCGGTGCAAGAGGGTTCATTTTTGGAGAAGCTATAATTAATAAACACATTGGCTGTAAAAAAGAACAGATTCAATGTAGAATGTTAATGTTAAACAAATATCAATGACTTTGTCAGTAACTCAAATACTTGATTATTTATTACGTACGCAAACGCAAAAGTAGTGTTGCATCCGTGAGGTTGCTCGTGGTTATTTAGAAGGGTCTTGTGGTTTTTAATTATTATTGTTTGGACCCTTTAAGATTAGTCTAATGCCTTTGAAATTGAATTGACGTTGATTGCATGTTAATTTCAGGTGTTCAATGATTAATACTTTTTAAAATATTGCGTGCTGATTAACAACGAATGATATCTAGAAATGGTGGTTACATATTAAATACAAGATTAGCACTTGTGCAGATATGGTAATTTTTTATGATAAGTCAGATGCTATGTTAATGTGTAATTCTAGATGTTGCAGAATGTATTAAGTACTCTTACAGCAAATGTGTTCTTTAAAGTCTCAAAATCTAGCTACTAAGTAGACATTTAAGAAGTTGACTCGTAGTTTAGTAGGTCAGACCCAGGCTTTCTTTTATAAAATGCAAGGTCGGTCAGGGGTTACTGACAAAAGCAAAAAAAAACTGGATGCTGAAGATTTGAAGCAGAAGCAGAAAATTATGGAAATATACAGGAGGTCGGAATAACCTGTGGAGTCAGAAACAGAGTTACTGTTTCAGGTCAATTATCTTTCATCACAACTGAGAGCATTTAGAGGTTTAAGGGTTGATAAAAAGACTCTTAACTTTTAACAATAAGTACCTGACCTGCTGAATATTTTCCTTTTACTTTTTCATTGGATGTGCTGTAATCGGCAAAGCCAGCATTTGTTACCCATCTTGAACTCAGAGGGCAGTTAAGAGTTGACCACATTGCTGTGGATCTGGAGTCCCATGTAGGCCAGACCAAGCGAAAATGGCAGATTTTTTTCCCTGTGGCTCATTGGTGAACCAGGTTTAAGTCAATCAATTATAGTTGTTACATTGACTGTTGCTGAGTCTAGCTTTTTTTTCTAGATGTATTGATTCAGTTTAAATTCCACTATATGGTCAAATTTGCACTTACGTCCCCAGAGAATTGGCCTGTGCCTCTGCATCATATTGTACTGACTTTACCATTAAACCAACGTCCCTTTGTCCCAGAGGATACATACATTCCCCTACTGAATCAGTTTATGTTCCAAATTACTCACATTGTATATCTTAAAAAGTTAGTTATTTGGAGATGCAGAATTTCATTCCAGATAGACTTGAGATCTTCCATACAGTTTCTAGCAGAATGTTGAAGCACACAGTCATAAGGAATATTATACTAGAATGAAGTTTTAAGATAACACCTCCTAATTGTTCTGAAGTAAATAGAGGATTAACTTAATTAATGGAAAAGCAAACTACTTCTGATGTTGGAAATCTAAGGTAAAATGCTAGAACTACTTGACATGTCAGGCTGTGGAGAGAAAAACAGAGTTAATTAGACTATAACCTTTCAGAACTGGGTAAAAATTAGATATGTAATAGAGGATCCAAAGAGCTGTTAGTATCCGTGAGTCCATAAAGCTTACCCAAAACATTGTGTCCATAAGTGTGGGCCATCCATTGTCCATTGCACTCCGTCTTTGGGCTGGCACTTGACTTGGAGGCTGGTTGCTTGTAGACCTGGCTTATGACTTCCATTAGCACTCGACCTAACAAGGTTTGCCTGGTCTGATTCACTGAGGCAGTTCTAGTGACTGTAATGTGGCTAGTAGAAGGCAGCTGACTTAGATTGCATGAGACTGCAGAATACATTAGGAGAATCTAGGATTATAGTCTCTGAGTAAGAGATTGCTTGTTTAAATCAAGGATGAGAAGGAATTTCTTTTCTTGGAGGGTAGTGAATCTGTAGAATTCTTTGCTGCACAGAGTTGTTGAGGCTGGGTCATTAAGCATATTTAAGGCTGAGATAGATTTTTTTTTAATCAGTGAGGCAATCAAGGGCTATGAGGAAAAGGCAGAAGGTGGAGTTGAGGATCATCAGATCAACAATGATCTTATTGAATAGCGAAGCAGACCCACTAGGCCAAATGGCTACTTATGCTCTGTTGAAGGATACAATGCAATCTCTTGGCCTTGACCCAACTTCAGACTTTTGTACCGTCTGCACTTATTTGGTATGGGTGATAGCATAGCTCACTAGGAGGCAGCAGCAAGGGCACTGGTGGAGTGGCAATGGTGGGAGGACAGCTGCCACCCCAAGACAGAATGGCTGATCTCTTCGCTATGGTCAGTGGTATTCCTCCCATAAACTGTTAGGCAGCATGCTGGAACCAGCTTTAGGTAGCCCATGAGCTGGCCATGATTTCTAAGTTGCAGATTCTGAGACATATCATCTAATACCTGCCTGTATTCTTTATGTAGCTATATTGATCATGCACAGAAATGTGCTCTGCTTCTTTTTGAATGTTTTCAATTAATTCAGTCATTTATATGAATATCAACCATTTGAATCCTAGAGTCCCTACAGTGCAGAATTAGGCTATTCAGCCTGTTGAGTTTGCAAATCATCTATGACCTGATAACTGGTTCCAAAGGTTGACACCTCTCCATGGAAAGATATCCAACTTCAACAACATGTTACACCCATGTTTGCTATTTTTTCTTTGAAGACAGGAGCAGGAGTCGGCTATTTGTTCCCTCATACTTATTCTATTCAATAAGATCATGGCTGATCTGACTGTGGTCTCAACACCAATCTCCATCAGCCCTCCTTAACTCGACTCATTTTAATCAACCTATTTAGATTTGTTATTACATACCTCTGAACCAGGTACATCTTGAACCCAGGCCTCCTGGCAATCATTTCCATTTAGTTATTTTCATCAGCTTGTTCAGATATGTCCTGAAGCAGTTGGGACCAGAACCCAGGCCTTCCAGTCTAGTGTCCCTAACTACTGAACTTAATTAACTCAAGTAGCCTGTCCCTGTCAACCTAACCTAATTGTTTAAAAGGATTCGATCAAATATCCTCAAAGTTTATACTGTTCTGTAGTGACTAGCACGAGTTCTTCAATCTATTATTGTACCCAAGGCCGTTAAGCTCCGTCCTCCACTGAACCCTTAATCAGGTCATCTAAATTACCTATCATTTGTTGGATTCAAACTTTGATTTGGTTTTCTAAACAAGGCTTAATAGACACTCTAAAGCGATAGTATTGTATTATTTGTTTTGTATTTATTTCCTGTCCTCTCAGTACATCCAAAAACTCTAAGTGCTTTTGCATGTGTTTGAGTCTGTAACACCCAAGTCTTGCTCCTTCTCAAGGACTTGAACATGTAAATCTGCATAGTACACACTGGCTAGATGTTAGCTCTAACCAAATACAAAACACTACATTTCTCTGTGGTACATGTTAAATGACATTTATCAGACTCCGATACACCCAGATTATCAAATTTTTTCCTTGAAACATTTAACATCCTGACACTAATGTATATCTTAACATGACCTGCAGCTTTACATGCAAATTTCCTTGATTCCTTCATTCTGGTTTTTGATTAAGAGCGATGAAGAAAAATGCCTCAAATAAATAACCACAAGATTTTGCTAGTAACTGGTTTCCACACACATGACCTGCTGTGCTTTTCCAGCTTCACACCTGTAGACTCCGGCTTCCAGCATCTGCAGTCCTTATTGTATCTTGTACATTATTTTCACAGAATGCAATTGTGTTAAAGTAGCTTATTTTATAGCATGTCTTCAGAATGTTTTTGAAATATCAACCATGTTAGCCACATCCAATGAGCCAGTAGATTAATGCATTATGACCTTCTTTTCCGAGATGCACAACGTAATTGCTGTTGGCTTAAGTATTTGAATCTTTTGAGTTGCTGATAATTGGATGATAAGTATGTACAATCCTATTGCAGAATACGTTTTTAAAAAAATCAACAACTTTTCTTGTGAAGGTTAATATACTGCAAATTTGGGAATCATATGAATCATTGAATTCCTACAGTGTGGAAGCAGGCTATTCTGCCCATCGAGTTTGAAAGAGCATCCCAACCAGACCCACCCCACTACCCTATCCCCGTAACCCTGCATTTACCATGGCTAACCCTGCTAATCTACACATCCCTGGACACTATGGGCAATTTGGCTTGGCAATCCGCCGAATCTGCGCATCTTTGTGCAGCAGGAAGAAACCCATGCAGATACAGGGAAAATGTGCAAGCTCCACATAGATGATCGCCCAAGGGTGGAATCAAACCCAGGTCCCAGGTGCTGTGAGGCAGCAGTGCTAATCACTTAGCCACTATGTTGCCCTGTGATGGGATGGCTACAGTTTGGTTTAGTGTGCTGTTGACAGTGTCAATCATCTATGTCTATGTGGATTCAGTGCCTCTACCAAAACAATGCTAATAGAATAAATGGACCTTCTACTTCACCCTCAACTGTACGGGCATGTGGTGGCACTCGTCCAACTAGTGGCTTTGGCTGAACAGCAATAACTGATTCCATAATCAGACAGTGAACCTGATGTACAATGGTTTGTATTTAAAGGAATGGCATTTAAGTGGAAAAGTGTTGACCAAATCTATTTTCATTTGGTGATGGAGGGGAGAAATGTATAATTTTTGTCGGTGTAAGTCATCCATGAGAAATTTGATAGTGAGATTGAGTAGAATGCTATGTTTTATTAACAGCCCGCATTTAAACAGCACCTTTTAATACCTCAAATCTCCCTGAATAATATGACTGGGTGAAGTGAAGCCTCTGAAAAGTTTAAGGAGTTTTTGAAAGCAAAAAGAAATGTGTCTCTGTGGAGGGACATTCAGAGCACAAAAGCATGATGCCTAATGACTCTGGTGCCAATGACAAAACAGAAGAAAAAAAATCATCGTAACCCAGATGTGGAGGACTCAGATTCAGGTACAGAAGTGAAAATGGAATTAAACTGAAGAAGGATTTGTAACAAAGATGAGCAACTTTAGTCAAAGGCAGGCCAAAGTCTTGGAAGTCTGAAGTCAGTAAGTATCCCAGAACCTGTCCACCCATCTACAGTACACAAGTATGATGGTATACTCTCCTCTTGCCTGATGAGTGCAGCTCCAACATCACTCAAGAGACTCAGCACCATCCCGGACAAAGTAGTTTGATCAGAGCCCCATCCACCATCCTCAATATTCACTTTGTCCACTACTGGTGTACAATGGCTATAGTGTGTACTATAGTCAAGATGCACTGTGACAATGGCACCTTTTAAACTCGCAATGTCTAAAAGAATATGAACACCTCTACCTCCATGTTCCCCTCCAACTTACATACTGCCACACCTTGAATTATATTGTCGTTAGATACCAAGGTGTAGAGCTGGATGAACACAGCAGGCCAAGCAGCATCAGAGGAGCAGGAAGGCTGACGTTTCGGTCCTAGACCCTTTTTTTTCTGAAGAAGGGTCTAGGCCC